>VUQS01035589.1:12653-23953 GCA_015108495.1 Heterochromis multidens | reverse complement strand
AAAACTTTGTACTTATTTTGTTCCGTGAGCTCTACGGCCGAGCAGGGGCGGCATTGATTACCTGCTGTGCTAGAAGAGTATGTGGTGAATGTTACCCCACCCTGCAGGGGTCAGGGGTGGTTGGGAATTAAATGAGTTATATTTTGTGGTAATTATAGATATTTATTTCTGTGAAAAAGGGATGGAAAAGGACTGCACACTTCTTAGGTCCAGTTCAGGAGTTCAGGCACATTTCACGAAGATCCTCAGGATCAAAATGTTGCCTTTGGATAAATGTTTTAAGAAATAAATTAAATTGGAGCAAAATAGTGTTTAGATCTTTTTCCTATTTTTGCACCTAAATTTAAAAATAATGCCTAGGTATGTGCACCTTTGCTCTTTTTCTCTAGACTCTGGTTTGTGCCATTGCCCCATATTTTTCCTTTAAAATTTCTGATTATTTGGTTTGTTCAGAGTTATGTTAGAAATCACTGCTGTTTGGAAGAGTGGCCAGTGTTGCAATAAAGACATCTCACTTCTTCTTAGAATTAGATTAGGGCTTTGATAATCTGAATTTAAATCTGATATAGGACAGGTGCCTGTTTGTCACCAGTAATATCCTGGACTGTCCCTCCTTAAGAAATGAATCCTCATTTCATTTTGATGCCTGTCAAGCGCCGCTCTCCATCTCCCCTGTTTCTGAATTCCCACCAAAGTGTCAGTCGGCGGGCGGGGGCTTTCCTGGCATTTGAAGATTTTTGATAAAGGTATGCGGTGAACTGAGAGTTACCTGCCGCCCCATATTGCATTCCAGTGGATGTTTTAGCTGTGGGAAACAGTGTGTCCTCTGTGCTGTGTCTCTGGGGAGGCCTATCATTTCACTCCTACCTGCCGGCACTGACCTGCACATGGGCCGCAGAACAAGACCCTCTCTGTGTGTTCCTCTGTGGAGAGGTGCCCACTGTGTGCTTGACCCGGGAAAAGGCTGCGATGCCTTAGCAAAGTTAACCCTTGTCATTTTCCCTTTCAATGCCTGTGCACACAGGAATTTAACCTCTTGCAGACATTTTAGTGTGATGCTGCAAGCTTTTCAATGGAGCGTGTGACAATCTGGACTGAATGATTTATTGTCTTTGACTTAAAGATGTTATATAAAGATTTTAGATGAGAAGATAACAAAGGCAGTAAGTTTATCTTGATATAGTGAATCTCTTCCACTTGAATAAGGTGCTTTGAATAACTTTCTGTGTCTTTGCATCTTTGTCAACAACCCAATTAACTGGAAAATGTGATGTTCAGTTGTTGGTATACAAGGTTCAATCCATCCACTACTTTGGCGCTGTTCCATTCATACGCGTATGTTGCACATGCATAAAACAGTCCAGCTCACAATGGGATATACATAAGGCTGACCAGCTGACTGCCGGTCCGGGCTGGGAGAACTGAAACTTCTGGTGTGGCCCTGGCCGGTCGATTCAGTGCATCTCCATCACGTCACCCATGAGTTGGTGAAGTCGTGCTTTGAAGCCTCGAGGTGAGTGTTTCCACTATCGCCAACTTGTTGTTGTGTTTTGAAACCGGAGCTGATGAATGAGGGGTAGATCTGACTGTGAAAGTGTATGATCTGGCTAATGACTTGTCAATCACAAGTATTTCTTCCTGGCGGCCAATTAAAAAAAAAATGCAGGTTTAAGGCACTTCTGTGCTAGCTTCATTTTTCAGACTCAGAAGGTGTGTCCATCTTTTAGACTGACTATGGGACAGAGTCACAAACACATGTATACTTTGTTCAGCTTTGTTCAGCTGTGACTCTGTGTCACTCAAAAACTCAAAAATGTTTTTTGAGTTGTGTGAAATATAGAAAGGAAAGCTTTTTTTAATAATAGCAAATTGAAACTATTTGGCATGAAACATCAAATGTAGCATTAATACATGTACATCAAAAAGTTCTTGTGTCAACAGCAGGCATGGAATTGTCCAACTTTTGGCTTTTATTTATTTGGGGAGTCAAACAGCTTTTTACTTTTGAAGCCTTGCGGGCAGAGGATGTGTGAATCCGATGAGCGGATATTTCTTTTCCAAATAGCCTTTCAGGACATTACTGATGCAGCGATGCGTGACGTTGCCCACAAAGCCTCTGGAACGAGAAGATAAAGGGATACAAAATGAGCTTCTTAAAGTGTCTTTAATTCACTTGGCAAAGCAGAGTGGATAGAATGACAGTCAGAATAATAGATTAAGGCAGAGAGCAGCTAAATTTTCCCTCCAGAGTCCCAGTTGTTTGCTTCTTTTCTTAGAATGTAAAGCTGAGATCTTACTTCTACCTTGGCCTCAGACCTTTTGGCATCAGTGCTACATAATACACTCTGTTTAGCCTTATATCATCCAGCTTCAATGGCTTTGTGTAGCAGTGAATTTGGCCTTTTTATGCTCCAGTTTTGTTGATATTTGTGTGTGTGTGTGTTTCGGGGGTGGATTTTCTTGTCTTCGCTCCTAATACTTGGCAAAGCAATGTGGCATTCGCTCTTGGCAACGTCGAAATCCCACAAAGTCTCTCGCTCTGGGGGCTTTTGTAGCCATTCACAACACTTCCGAGTGATGGACAGGCAGCTCGGCTCTCCCAGGTCGCATCCTTTTTGCCTCAAAATGTGTCTTTTGTTGATATTTGTGCCTCCTCTCTTTTTCCCGGGGTCTTTTTCACCAAGGTCGGATGCCACAGGGCTCCAAGGGTAATTACTGTGACAGTGGAGCAGAAGTTAGGCTGGACTGCCCAGGTCGCCCAATCATGTTTTCATCATCGGGAAAATGTTTTTCTTTGGGGACGTAATAAATCCCCCCCTTTGACATGCTGCATTTACTCTGAATACACACAGGAAGAAAGACCCCAGATTTTTTTTTCCTCTCTCTATTTCGCACTAATGCTTGTAACAAGCTGAGGCAGATCTTTGTTGCTAGTTTGCCTTCACTGTTTTTTTTTTTTAAAGATATGTTTGCACACTTACACATTCTTCCTAGGAGGAATTTCATAGGTATTTGCACTGGAATGTGGTTTCTGAACTGTAAAAAGACACAATGGGCATCATGAAATGTAACCATAAAGTGTCCAATGAATGTAAAAAGTGTTTGTATAGAAAGTAATGGGTTTATTGGATTATATAACTCTGTAATTGGACACCAGGCCTTTAAATTACTCACAGTAACACACCAAACTGTTTCTTTATTTGTATTTTTTATAAATATAGCTTTTTTATACATGTATGGTGGCTTTCAGGGCCCTAAACACAACGCAGGGGGACAACAGTGGATTGTTCTGTTGTGAAAGCTCTTGATGCCGTTATTATTAGTAGAACATGAGTAGAAACTCAATAGCCTACCATTAAAAAAGAGAGAAAAAAGACACATGTTTCACGTTCCTGTCCTGATCCCTGTTAATGAGAGCGGGCGTGTCCCATCCCATGCGCATGGTGAAGGAATCTTTAATTAAATCACACTCTTGGACGCGATGCTGCACATGTGTTGCACGCGCCTGAAATCCTACACAACCACGACGACATGCCACACATTTATGTCACATAGACTGGCTGGGAGTTTATTTAGGGTGGCTCCAAGGCCATGTTCACACTAAAGCTGAAAATATACTGATTCTACTTTGATTCACATGTGTAGGGTGGGGTGATTAAAATTTTATTTAGATGATTGGAACGTGTCTGCAGATTTTCTATATCTTTTTTTAATGCTTATAGATGGCTGTCCTCGTCATGACTGGTTGCATTCGTCTGCTGCAGGCAGGGCTGTAAATAAATAGCACTGGGCTTATAGATTTTGGGCATCAGTGTGTTCTAGAGCTGCTCAATTATCGCAAAATCCATTATCGCGATAATTTTGGACAATAGTTGTAATCCTGATTATTTAACATAATGATAAACCAGCCTGTTCTCATTCATAGGTGGTCAGATGCTGCTGTTTTGTTAAAGTTTTGCAGTTTTGTTTCCCACCCTTAAGCACAAGTTGTCTGTGTTATGTTGTAGCAGTAGTAAGACGGATCTTTCACTGCACACACGGATGCTTTTCACACTTTTCAGTGTGCATGGGTAATGAAGTTGGAATATTTTAACCCAGTCGCTGATCGCTTCTGAAACAAGTTGTTTTTAGTGAATAACTTAACCAACTGGCAAAAGCTAAAGTAGAAAACAAGTAGTAATTAAACAAACACTATATGGATAAAAGTACTGGGTTTTTGTAGAACAGGCTAGAACAGACTGCGGAAGCCTCATTTATGCTCTGGACAAAGTTTCTAATGCATTTTTATAGAAAGAGGACACAAGCTTTTATCCTCCATCTCTCACTCTGAAACACTTGAGTGTCACTACAACAGCACATTTTTATGGAATTATGAATATGAGAAGAGACTCATAACTCAAAGAGATTCTTTGAGTTGTTGTTTGTGAATACATATGACAAAGGCATGTATTTAATTGGACATTTAGCAGCTGAAATATTATTGATTATTGGCGAAGTAGTTTTTACTTTCTTTGTGCACATTGTCTCCAAGTTTGTCTTGTTATATTTGCACGGGACAAAGACAACTATGCTTCATCCCTGTTTGAAAGCACTCATCAAAGCAAAGCAGCAAATGAATACATATGGCAGTAAATGGGTGTAAAAGCCTAAAAGCATTTCACTTTAATGCAGGTCTGGTTTCGTTGGTTCTTCGTGGACTTTCCCAGACTGAAAGAATGACATATTGGATTACCTAAATTGAGGGGTTTTACCCTTTAATCCCACTTCATTTTACATCACGATAGTCACAGGAGTTCTCAGAACATAATCTGCTGCTTGTTTGACTCCTGCGTGCCTATCTGCCTTGGCAGCTTCGTGGCATGACTCTGAAAATAGCCTGAATACCTCCACCTTATTGTATTCTGTTGTTAGGTCTGTGTATCAACTCCAACTGGAGGCTAATATTTCTTTGGGTATGCAAGTAATATAGTACTTGTTGACGTGGGATAATGACAGTGACTCATAGTTACATAAAAATAGAGTTGTACTAAGTCAAATCTTATACTTGCACTATATTGCTTTAAACTGTTTACAC
The DNA here is from genome assembly GCA_015108495.1 of Heterochromis multidens. Taxonomy (NCBI): domain Eukaryota; kingdom Metazoa; phylum Chordata; class Actinopteri; order Cichliformes; family Cichlidae; genus Heterochromis; species Heterochromis multidens. Next base: position 18,879 of record VUQS01035589.1, on the reverse strand, counting down.
CATTAAATGTGCTTTATTTTGACTGATGTATATCTGAATTTGCATTTGAACTGTAAATGATAATTAATCCTTGCAGCAACATGACATTACATCAGAGTTTATGGGTTAAAAATCTAACTAAATCTGTTAACCTACTGCACACTATCTTCTCGGAAAGCTTGGCCGCCTTCTTTCTGAGATAACAAAAAATGGATTTAACAGTCTATTGTTAGATAAAGTGCCTTTAAACGGTTTTAGATGAAGCTGAACAAGTTTCTTTAATGACTGCATTATCAGCAAGCAGCTCCCTCCACCACGACACTGTTACTTATCGCTTCACTGGATAGCATTCCTCTCTCTGCACTTTCACTTTTGTGGCACATTCCTGAGATCTCTTTTGTCCTATTGTCTTATATTACTGCTAAGCTCCACCGTAGCCAAGCCTTTAACACATGTGCATTCTTAAATTTAGACTCTGGGATTAGCTCTCAGCATGTCAGGGTCTGTTATGGACTAAAAGAGGTGAACTGCCAAAACTGAGGCCCAGGGCACGCAGTCACAATAAAAAAAAAATTTAAAAAAGCCACTTTAAAATTGTTTTCTAAATCAGGTAATTGTTGGACAGCAGTTTAATTCTTATAAAAACCTTTTCCTGTGACACATTAAATGATTAAACTTACTACTAATCTATTCATTTGTCCATGAAATAATGGAGCAGAGTGCATTAAGTCAAGCTCAGGCATTTCAGTGCCAGCCTACATTAGCTGATGGTTCACATGATGCCTTCCTGTGATTCTTACTGGCAAATTGCTTTAGTCTACTGCTGCATCTGCAAGCTGGTTTGCAACCCAAACTCCCCCTTTTTATGCAGTTTCTGAACACAGACTGTATATAAAGGCTGGAGGTAGCTTCCAGGTCTAAAAGACGAAGCCAGGGCAGAAGTGCAGTCTTTCTAATAGCCATGGGGGGGTGTAACTGTATAGAAGCTTATTAAACACAACATGATGTTCAGTTTGTGAATTATACTCATTAAAATAAAGATTAAGCAAGGGTATTCCTTAGGAAGGGCCTATGTTGTGATTGTCAAGTCACTATTGTATGTGCATGCAGTTCCTGTCTCTCAGCTACATCCACCCCTCACTCGTCATGTGTGTTTTCAAAACACCAAGGTGGCCAAAACACTCCAGGCTTCACATTAGGACTTACTGTGGATTTATACTTCAGCAAGAAATCTGCGCATCAGCTACGTCATCCCACAAACCCCTTGAGGGACAAGTATGTTTGTACCCGAAAAAACTGATCACAACAAAGATAGAGGACCCAGGAGGGAAAAAAGTCCCAGCATTTTATTTTTTCCTCACGGCTGGTTCCGTAAATGAAACACTGGGACACGACCACACGGTAATTAGCACATAAAACACCAGCACAAGCATAAATGACGGAAACAGTGTCAGCCACTTACATAGGTTACCCCATAGACTCTACAAAGTTTTAGGCCTTAATCAGTGGGTGACGTCACAATGCTCTGTCCATCATTTATATACAGTGTGTTTCTCACTGTATTAGTGTAAAATCTGTCACTGAACCCTTCTTTGTTCAGTGCTACTCTTTAAGTCCTAGAACAGAGCCATACCACTAAAATTAAACCATAAATTACTGCAGATGGAATAACAATCAGGGAGGTGGAATGGTGGTGTAGGCATTATCACTGTCCCATCACAGCTAGAAGGTCCTGGATTTGAATCTGATGGTTGGCTGGGGCCTGTCTGTGTGTAGTTTGTATGTTGTCCCTGGGTACTCTGGCTACAGCTACAGCTGATTCTAGTGACTGATTCTGGACTGGTGACCATCCAGCACAGGGAGAGTCCGCCTCTCTTTCCCTATGACAGCTGGGATAAGCTCCAGAAAATGGATGGATGATCCTGACTGAAGTCAGTGGTTCCTTTAACAAGAACTGAGATGTCTGCAGAAACAGAGATGCCATTTTTATTTTTAACTGTTAGTTTTATTTTTTTTAACTGCTGAAAGGTGGAGCGTGGAAAGTGATGTTTCAGCACATTTTCAAGCTTTTTTGTTTTAGTAGATTTTATATCTTGTTAAATCATTATTACATGCCAGCCTACATTACCATGAAAATTTACACTCTGAGTTATAAAGAAACATTTTTGGCTGTTGCTGTCTACCAGGAGTAATGAATTTAATGTGAAGGTGGACAACAGAGGTAGAGTAACAAAAGAGAAATTAAGGATCCAAAAGGGACCCGAGGATGGTCAGACCAAATCTCAACAGGCCCCACCGTTGTTGGACTGGATTCACAATGTGTTTGACCTGAACAGACCCAGAGAAAGAAGCAGCAGCATCATGCTCTGCCAGTTAATGAGGAGCCTGAAAAGCGGGACAGGCCTTTATTCCTGAACTTCCCTGTTGACTCTCTGAATGAATGTGTTTCTTTTGACACTAGACAAAATAACTTTTCTTTGAGGGAAAAACTTTAGATGCTTTATATCCGTTTGACTAGGAGCCAGCGGTATTTGCTGTTTGATGCACATCTAACTGAAATGCCAACCTTAATCTAACCACCACAGATCACCCTGCAGAATTCAAGTCCATTCAAGTCTGTGAGTCTGCATGAATCAAACACATCAAGATGGCAGAAACTTGTTTGCACTACATTATCTCAGACACTGGCCAAACATTTGGACTTCCACAACTCTTTTATCTGCCAGAGAAAACCATGTGACATTGTTTGCTTGGCATCTGGGTGGGACACCACACCACTTTGTCCGCAGTCAAAGTGAAAGAAAAATGGATGAACGCATTCCTTGTTTCAAACAGTGCCCTGTAGTCAAAACAACAGCAGACTGCTGCATTTTATCTGAAGACTGCTTTCAGACACTTCAGAGTGGAGGTCAGGTCTTCTCAGTGCGGTTTTAATGATGCTGTGCTTTTTAACCAGCAGATGGGGACATTGCCATTGACTGTTTTCGTACCTTAAACTGTGATTTACTCACATAATTGCACACAAATGCCCATGGTTTTATATGAAGGAATAATTACCGTAAATTAAAGTGTTACTTAAAATATGTGGGTGATTTTAGTTTTGGCACTCTATTTGTGTCATTCCTCTACACCTAATAACCTAAAAACAAGGCTAATTTATGTGGATGTGCTTTAGTCAGATTTGATTTACTTTACGTTGCTAGATGTTGATTGATGCGCAGAAACATGTGACGACAGTTAGTCTAACTGAGCCCCACCCATTGCAAACCAGTGAGAGGAGCGGAGACAAAAATGTCCTGTGAAACAACAATAAATTCTTCCAACTTTGGCAGAAAATAGTTTGTTCATGCAGGAATGCATTTCTAAAGCCAGCAAGTTGATTGAGGAAAGAATTTTTCAGGAGCTTAAATTACCCTTTTTCTTCTTTTGCAAGCATTTTTTTCAGGGAGCAGAAACAGAAGTGAGCGAGTCTGATGGTGGTGACGGTGCATTTGCTGGTCTGCTTTGTGACTGTGTGACAAATGTGTCATGTAGCTCTTAAAAAATAAGAATTACAAGTTATAAAATCAAGTAAGAGAGACAACCCCCTTTTTTTTCTAAAGAATGAAATGATTCCAGTGTAAACACAGTTTAAAGCTCCCATGCCGGGTTGATGGCCCATCGCTCTCCTGCAACAAGGTCTGTTTCTGAGAAGTTAATTCAATTAAAGCAGACAAAAGGGCCACTGGCACCAATAAAGTTTGGGTGAAATGTGAAGCCATGCGATGGACACACACACACAGTCTTGTGGCCAGTCAAGCGTGATTTACATTTGCATAATGCCTGGCTGCTGGGCAGGCTCGCCATCGCCATGGGTTACAGTAGGTGCTGCGAAGAAATGCAGTGTTCAGTGGGTGTATCAGGTCTGAAGCCGACAGGCAGGGTGTCCTCGCCACAACCACCACACACAGACAAATACACACACACAAACTTTTTTATTTTTTTTTACTTCTATAAGGCCTTTGATGCAGTGTAGTAACTGAAACCACATATAAATCTTAACACTAAAGGGTCGAGGCTGCAAACACCACTGCATTCATGGCTTTCTGGAAGTGTGACAGCACGGATCAGTGAAAATAAGACATGAATTTAAGCTGGAACTATCTAAGGAATACGAGGGACAGACGTAATGTTTTTTTTTTTTTTTTAAGGGATTTTTTTTCTAAATGTTTCTTCCTTCATATATTTTGACTGAAAAACTCTGAATTTGGTGTAAATGGTGTACAGGAATGGAGACAAGTGTTACAAGAGTAAGGTCCCAGTCACACAGGCCTAGAGACCAGTCAGCAACCATCTGGTCGGTCAATAGGGAAAAGTGTGTATTCCATGACCAGCTGGTGAATAGTTGCTGGCAGTCCCTAGGTGAAATTGGTCGCAAATAGGTATACAGTGCTGCACTAAGAACCTCCGTGTGATTGCTTTGCTCGCTAGAAGGTTGTTGTAACTACCAGTAGTTTGCATGGAAGACGTCACTTGTCTGCAAACAGCTCAAGGAGCGGTAGTGAACCTCTAAAGAGTGTGATGCAAAGCAGAAATGGAGAATGTTTATCTTCAAAGTAAAAGTTGCTCATTTTAAATGTGTTGGCAGCAGCAGTAAGGCACAACCTTTACTTTGAAGGCAAACGTTGTCTGTTTCCCGTTTGCACCCTCTTTGTGATCGATATCCTCTAGAGACAGTCAGTAACATCCAGCAACCACTCGCCAACCAGTCAGGGAATAAACATTTTTCCCTAGTGACCAGTTGTTGCCAGGGGGTTGCTGACTGGTCTCTAGGCCTGTGTGTTCTGTGCCATATTTTAACACTGTTTCAGCGTTCAATGTGCAGAATAATGCAACTGCTGCACAGTGAAGATTAACATCTTATTTGTTAAAAAGATATAAACCTATACAAAAGTTACAGAAGTTTGGACTTTCACCCAGACATCTCGGGTTGGGGTCCAGTATCATTCAGGTTTTTTTTGTTTTGTTTTGTTGTTTTCATATTTAGTTGTTCTGTATTCATATTTGGGCACCAAACAGGGCACTGTCAGTCCAACAACTGGTAAGGTATGACATATTTGTTCATATTAGTTCATTATGACGAACAATACAAAATCACCTGTTTTGGATTATTTTGTTTTTTGTTTTCTTTTTAAACCCCAACAAAACTGGCAAGCCAGGGGACCTAAATGAAGAACTTGGAATAACATGAAACTTTTAGGTGGGGCACAGCCTGGTGCTTGATTTGACAGTGCTTAACATGTCTCTACACTTGTCATACATGAAGATAGCCTGTGTATTGCTTTTAATTCTACAACCCAAATCAAGCAGTTGTGCTTTACAGTTACAATTTGTGGAGCTGAATTTTCAGTGATGTATGCTGCTGAATTCGATGGACCTGGCCAATCGCGTATAGCCTTGTAAGAGAGTCCAATCATCCAATCCTTCCAAGAGGCAAGTGTATATGATGAGTTAGGAGTAGGAATACCACATTGAACCTCCACAGACATCTTAAACAGCTGTAAATGAATCCAGTGTCATTTTATTTTTTTTGCATTCATTTACAATGTTTTGCCAAACTTTGTATTAATTTATAATCACCTCACAATTATACCTACATCATTCATAAATCTTTAAGGATTGTATTTTTTGTCTGTCATTCCTAATACCCTTCCAGCACCACAGACTCCATGTACTCCCAAAACACATCTGCTCCTGATGCTACTATGTTTCTGAGCACTTTGGTAACTAACTTGTAAGAGAAGCGGTCCTCCAGGGTTCATCTGAAGCAGCATTGCTATGTTTACAGTCTGGTCAGTGGCTTTAGCCTCTAAGCATGTGGCCCCCTAACATTTGCATAGAGAGCAACATGTTGGATTTCCACCACTAAGTCAAAAACTTTGGTCTTTGCTTAAATGATTCTGACATTTGATGACTGTGGTGAAAAGAGGCCAGCAGGGGGCAGTCAGTGTTGTAATTTGTTATCTATATTAAAGCAACAACTTGCTTTTATGTGGCGTTTTGTGTGGTTTAATGACAAAGGCCTGACAAATGTGAGGTCATGCAACATGCACGTCCAATTTAAAGCCAGGCCTTCTGCCTTATCCCCAGAACACATGGCAGGGAGGACTACAAACATTTCAGACACTCCTCTTGGCAGCAGCATTCACCACACAGGCCTCACTCATGGCTTAGCACTTTCTGGGACAATAACAATCGGTAAGAAAAG
>VUQS01035589.1:0-12633 GCA_015108495.1 Heterochromis multidens | reverse complement strand
TTCCGGGAAAAAAAAAAAAAAGAAAAAAAACCCCCCCCCCCCCCCCCATACTACAAACCAAGCCCACAACACAGGCTTTGATCCAGCGGTAGGGGGTTTAGAAAGGCTTTAGGAAGAATGAATCCTATATGGTTTAAGCTCAGGGCTTCATTGTGTTTACAACACAGACAGTTAGAATCCATCTCTCTACTACAACATGCACAGACAGCACATTCTCATGCTTTAAGAAGTCAGTCTTTTGTGTTTATAGTTGTTTACTGCTGTTACAATGTTATGAAAATTATGTTTAAGCTAGATGTGTGGGTATATAAATGTGGGAACTTTAAGTTGATGGTCCACAAAAACAGAGTGGAACTTTTTTTTTTCCTTCAATGCTCTCACAAAAAGGGACTCGGGTACTTTTTAGGTAATGTTTCTCTTGTGTATTAGATTTTAATTAGTTGTGCTTATAGGAAAAACCATAGACTGTAGGTAAAGGATGGACATAGCCACCATGACATCACTCACTGCTTTTGGACTCAGAGTTAGTATTTTTGCTGCTACCACATTTGGAGGAGAGGTGAAGTCTAAGGGTTATCATCTAATGCTAACAAGTTTGGTTAGCAAACTGCATCTACACATAATTACTCATAAACTGTACAGATGCAATGCACACACCACAAACAGTCAAAAAATCCAGCTCAGTGACTTGAATTAGTGGTGGTGACACACCTATCGGAAAAGTACTTTCTGACTCGACCTCTGTGAACACTTTCCTGCTGACTTTATGGGCTTAGTCACTTGTTTTGGGTCATATTGAATAAAAAAGTCTGCTTTGTAAATATTGGTCATCCCATGTTTCAAAATGGAGGATTATGAAACCGCATGCTCATTGTCAATCACAAGTCATTAGCCAATGAGCATGCAGTTTCACAGTTAGATGCAAACTTCCTCGTCACATTAATTTTTTTTAAAGCAAGATGGTGATGGTGGAAATGCTCATCTTGAGGCTTCAAAAAAGGACTTCAGAATCCAGTGGGTGATGTCATGGTAGTTAAGTCCATCTTTCACAGTGTCTATGGAGGAAACTATCCCTAGAGCTCCAAACCATTTGTACCAGAGTGTAAACATGATTTTTACCCCTCAGCAGTAAAAGGCTGATGGGGTATTGTCACCCTGCCGGGCGGGCGGCCAGGCTACATGGACACTCAGCTTTGTCAGCATAATAACTTGAGAATGAGATGACATAGGATTTTCAAATTGATACCATAGGTGCATCTACTAGGAGGCTGAGGGGTAGCACTGGCAGCCGTCAATATTTTTTAATGCTGTAAAGTGTTTTAACATGGGAGCCTATGGGGATTGACTCACTTTTGGAGCCTATGTCAAGTGTCAATTAGAGGAATTTTCAGCCCTTGATGTTGCCACTTAGGAAAAACCACCACTATATTTCATGCAGGAGACTTTATGCATGTTTTCTATTAATTATAAGGAGTAATTTTAAGGATTTAAAATGCCATTACAACACTTAATGTGGAAGAATAATTTGCAGCAGACATCTCAGCATCATTTTCTTTCTTTTTGCTGTCTACATCTTAAATGACTCTGGCGTCTTTTTTTTGTCCCCAGAAAAGTAAATATCCCTTCCTTCTTCAAAAGCTTGTAAAAGTCATGTGGAGAGGAGAAAAGCAAACTGGAGGGAAATGTTAATGTTCCATGCCACTCCGGCTGTTCACAGTCTGCATGCTCTGCTTCCTAAGAGTCCCTTCCTAACTCACGGACAAGTGGCAATGAATCTGTCAGGCCTGAGGTGGTTTCCATTAAGGGTCTTTTAAAAAAACAAAGGAGAAGGCTGTTTAGTTTGGAGTTATTTCTTTAAGAAAGGACTCGGTTGCAAAGGGCCGACCTCTTCACCTCGGCCAGCACATTAATGCGTTGATTTATCTGTTTAGAACAGTTTGCTACCTCCTGTAGCAGCAACAAAAGGAAAAAGTCAGCGTAATGCTAGAGCGAGTTCTTTTATGTTCTTTGGTCTTTCAAATAAAATATCAGTTCTCCAAACTAGCTCCCACATATAAGGTTGTGGTTTCAAATCTCCTGCTTGCCTGGTGCCTTTTTATGTGGAGTTTGCATGTTCTTAGAGACATGCATGTTACGTTAATTGCTGATGTGCTTTGGAATTTGTGTGAAGAGATGAATCTGGCTTGTAGTTAAAAGCAATTTGCGTGGTCAGTAAGACTGGAAGAGTGCCAGACTTTGCACAAAAGCATCCAACACTAGGAGAGCAGTTTTAAAGGCGAACGTGTCATCAGTTTGATTTTCTGTTTACTGGAGTTTATATGAAGTTTAAAACCTCCAGGTCTAAAAACTTTAAGGCAATGCCAAAATCATTGAATCTTGATTCTTTCTAATGCCAGTAAGGTGTGATAATTCTGGTTGCAAAAAGAAGTCTGTCTGAATAGAAGTTTATGGGAAAATGACCCTTCAGCTCTCTTGATCTACAACCTTGCTGATGAGTTTATGGTCTTAATAGTTTAGTTTACTGGTTTCAAGCCTCAATAGAATTTGGATTTTTTTAATGTTGAAATAACATCAAATAAACAATACTGTTATCCTCTGCACACAAATATTGAATGAAAAGAACTTAAGTATAGGCTAATTTTGATTTGTCATTCAATGCAGAAGTGCCTCGAACCTGCATTCTTTCTAATAGCCAGCAGGGGGCGACTGTTGGCTGCAAAGAGAAGTCATTGAAAAAATGACCCCACTGCTTACTTAATTAATAATTTCAGTAAAGATTTTCCTAATGAGCTGAGGGTCTCAATCACTGGTTTCAAGTCTTATTTAGTACAGTATGATGTTAACTTTGTAATTTATGGTCCCATTTTAGAGTAAAACAGATAAACAGATAAGATAAATTTGGGGTATGCTGTAGGACAGAAACATTATGATTTATAAGTCTACTGTGTAAGCATGCAGTATCCGTTTCTCACTTCCTCATGATGGTGACAAAAAAGCTTCACAAACCAGTTGGTGATGTCATTGTGGCTACATCCATCTTTTACATACAGTTTGTTTTCTGTGTATACTTCATGTGCTTGTAGAGATTATTTGCTAGCTTTATCAGGCTTTGTCTTTTACGTTAGTTGTTGAGTCCTTCTGCTCCCAGGTGTCAAAAAATAAATTTAAAGTTGGACATCAGAAATTGTACTTTCAGTGACATCTGCATAATTTTGATATGATTTTTTTTCTGTGGTAAAATTTCCAGTTTTTATAATTTTTTAGAATTGAAATGTGGAAGCATCTGGCAAAGTTCTGCTAAAAACAAAAATTAGATTATTAGAGAGCAACTCTGGCCTGTTTTCATCCTAAACTCTGACCTTGGCAAAAGTACAAGAAACAAAAAAAAAAAAATCAGAACAAACAACAGCTCCTGGTATTCTCACTTTCCATATTATGATCTCCTGACACTGGCTTTCCACAGTGCGTGTTTCCTCTCTCTGCACTAACAATGCAGCTCAGGAAGTATGTCAGGATAAGGGCCAGACTGTCAGGCTCTTTTTGGTGAATGCATCCAACTTTGTGGGACACTAACATAGTCCAGTTAATCCCACAAAAGCTAGTTCAGTGTTGAAGAAAGCTGCAGATCTGTGAAAGGGAATTACTGCCCAGGTGTCTTCAAAGTGAACTGCGATGTCCCTCTGGCTGGTGAGTGCTGTTGCAGCATGTTATTTTAAACTGTGGGTGGTCAGTGTGTCGACGTCAGTCCAGCCCCAGGATGCAAAGTGCTGCCAAAGCTGGTGGTTTTGCCTGTTTTTAGGTGGCTGTTTCAACTACTTTCCAAATGACACCTTAGATTTTTGAAATATTTTTGACCTCTTTAATTTCTGCTGTGGGCTTTCCCTTTGTGTAAGAGAGCTAACAAAAAAACTCAATTTTTACATGAGGTATTAAGTCTTGGTTAAGCCTGTAAACATGCTTTCTATTGGCTGAAAAAGTAGAGTGGCCCATGCTGATCCAAAATGTCCATACAGTCCATACAGGACTTTAAAACTGAAAAGTTGAACACTCCGAAGATATGATTATCCTGTTTTTGGCTGGAGTCTCGGCTTTTGTCTTGTTACGTTAGAGGGACACATTTTTCTTTTGCGGTTATGTAATTGTTGTTAACAGGATCTTTCTTTCCACTTCTAAACAGTCTTTAACTGAGGCCAACATCAAACAGGAGACCAGATAATAGTAAAAAGTTTGGTTTAAGCCGATTTGGTATCAAGGTTAATTAGATACAGCTCATTTATGTGGTACAGATGATGTCATTTTAACAACTGAAAGTGACCGCTTGTGTCGTCTCAACTGCTCTTGCTATTGTTTTGTGCACTGCTTTCTGCTTTTAGGTAACAAAAGAAAGACAAGAAAATTGTTAGAATCAGTTCGTAGCAAACTTATCGCGATCATCCTGCCTGACCATCCTTGTCTGCTGCTTGACATGCAGTAGATAATCCATCACAATGCATATATTGTCTCCATTTGTTTCTCAGCTCATTGTTTCATGAACTTGTAAGAGTCATCAGCTGGAAAGTGTTCAGTAATCATGAGCTTGGTTCACCTGGTTCAGCTGGTGAGCTTGACCACAGTAAGTAAAATAATGTGAAACTTATAATTGATTGACATTTTCTGAGGACATTTACAGTAACCGAGTGGTCTTTATTAATTAGACAGGTCATACTTATCTGTAGCAATCTACTCCAGTGACTTGAATGTGAGGATCAAAATTTGTTTAACCTTCAAGTGACCACATAGGATCATTTATGATCCCAGCCTTATATTTGTATGTGCCATTGCGATATTCACTCAAATATACCTTAATATCTAAAATGTAAGAAGTAACAGACAAGGATCCAAATAGAATTTTGTTTTTACAGTTTTTGTTTTAACTCCTTTTTTCATAAAAACCATAATTAATTACATCAGATGGTTCGATAAAGGAACTGTAGCCAAAAAACCCGGTCTCACAGTAGCTCGTAAAATGGTCACGACCTTTAATTTACTGATTTGTGTTTTTGTGTCCCTGAACATGAATTTCCCACCATTATTTTGTGTCCCTGAACACAAAGTAAATATCCTTATAAAAGGCAAAAAAAGGTCTACATTTGGAGGTTAGAGAGGTTGGTGGTGGAGCGAATCATTTTATCACTCACACTGGAGGCCCAAGTTTGAGATTTTTACACATCATTTGTATAATTTTTAAACATGTTACTAAAAATATGACTACTAGTTAAGTTTAGGCATTAAAAATTACTGGGTTAGGTTTAGAAAAATGCACTAAAATACTGTAGCTTGGTTCCTTGAGCGTTGAAAGACTGTTTCTGCCCTTTTGATTTGTGTCCACTTAGAGTTGTGGTACTTCATCTTTATGAAGTACTTTGTTTCTATGTTTTAACCTGATAAAATGTTTTTTTATGACAAACACTTTGCCTTGTTTCATCTGTCTGTTTTTTGACCTCACTCAGAGACGGTCTGTGCTTCGTCCATTTGCCCGCAGTTTTCTTTTTTTCTGTCTTGTCTTTTGTCTCGTCCTCTGATGTGGAGGTGTCTGGACAGTTAATTACTTTATGGCTCCACAGAACGTAATAACTTTCACACTAATGACTGTTTTACACAGGGCTGTGAGGTGGACTCACATCTGTCATGAACTGGTCAGTCTCAGCTCACTGGACAGAGTTCATCAGTTAACCCATTGTGGCTAAATATAAATGTTAAAATGCATATGCAGTCAGGGTGTGCATATACTTAGTAGGAGGTTCAATCATGTCTAAGTGAGGTAAGATGGAGCCGGCTCTAAACTGGACCTTCACAACTTTCATCACCTTGGCCTACATCTTGTCCATTTCAGCCTTGTCTGGGCTTTTATGAGACAGCTGATGATTGCTCAGTGGCAGACTTATAAGTGATCACTGTGCGTACTTTGTGTGTGGTGGCTGCTTGTGTAGATGATAAGTAAAGGTTAAATAGCTCACCCTGTCCCTTTTGGAATTTGTAATTTACTCCCCTACAAAGGACTGAAGTTGCCAGGAAATCTTTCCTTTGTCAACTTATGATTTATTAGCTTCATAGTTGCTGTATGCATATAAAAAAATGTAGGAATTTTAGGATATGTAAAGAAATGAGAGAGCTCCTTTTTAAAAGTCTCTATCATACAAGAAAGGTTGATGTCCTCTTGCTCGTCCTTGCAGTAATAATTCAGTTCCATCTGCAAAGCTGATAAAATCCTCTGAGGCCTAAGTACCCATAACCCAACCCTGCACCCTAAACCTACCAAGATATGTGAATTATTCTGGCTTTTCAAAACCACAAATCCAAACACATAACCAAACCATACCTGACAGTTTTTTGTTTTTTGTTAACATTAAAGTGTTATGGAATTAAAATATTCTGGAAAACGATACAATTTTCCAAATTCTATCCCTACACAGTTTTGGATTTTCAGGATTTTTTGTTGTTTCTCAGTAGAAAATATTAATATAGGTTAGGGTTGCAGTATCAGTTGCCTGCAGTTACAAACCTGGATCTTTGTAGTTCTTTGTGCCTTCTTCCATCAAAAGAAGCTTTGGGTTAGCAGCTGGGATTATAGCTTTTCTCAAACCGAAATCTCTCAGTGTGCTTTCCATTCTGTCACCAGTCCACACATGAATTTTCCATGATTGCTAATTTGCCAAAACTGCTCCCATCTGCCGACGTAAGATAGAGGAGTGTTTCTATGCTATGTCAAAAAATGAAATGAGCTTTCACTTAATTCCCACATGGCTTTCTGCCATGTGCTCATAGCCGCCAAGCTCTCAATCCCAAAAACGCCTTAGATCAATAATGGGAGGGGCGGGAGGTAATTGCAGCATCAATCACAACCACTTTCTTGGGGGAGCAGAAATATGAAATGGAATATTTAAACAAATGGATCTCCAGTGCAAATGGTATTATTGGCTATTAGTTAACTTCATTGTAGATTTGTTCTGCCTTGTTGTGCAGCAGTGATAACTAACAGACCCTGGACGTACTTACAGGAATAACGGTCTTTTACTGCAGCCATGTGCGTACTGCGTATAACCAGCACGGCCTGCAAGATGTAATTAAGACTTGGCTGAAGAGTGGTACTCACTACTGACAGCTGAAATGTATGTAAAATATGGAGTGAGGATGAAAGAGTCTGCAGTATAGCACAGAGTCTGTACTTAATAAGTCTCATGAGGAGGCTGCAGCTAACTGGCACTGCCTATTGAATATAAAGTGCTACATTTTCAATGTTGAGTTTGTATGCTAGACGTTATTTTCTTGCCCCGCAGCACTGTTAGATGTGATGTTCTGGGAAAATGGGATGATGTAATTCCTGAGTGGAGATAAAAGTATAACCCAGACGGCATTAAAACCGTTTTTCTTTATCAATGCTTTTAGAAATCGACTGTGTTTTACTGATACACAATATCAAATTAAAGTGATGAATGGATGCCACCAGCTGTGACCAAAACATCCCAGTGAACCCCCCCATTAAGACCATGACCAGCCACTTCCCCTCGTATTCTCCCAGAAACAATGACCCTTCACTCCCTCACCTCTTGTCTGGTTTCCTAGAATGGACAACAACGCTGACGTTGCCAGATTGAGACTTGAAACCAGCCCATTGTTTATCCCGCAGAGAGGCAGGAAGTGTCCATAGTGTTGTCACTGCGCCTTCTCTGGAACTTCTCTCCCTTTGCCAGTATTGTGTAGGCCTAATGCTGTTCATAGGTTGGTGTAATGGTGAGACCTTGCCTTCACCTCAGTACCTATAGTAGCTTCACTCTGCAAGTGTCTACAAGAAAAACAGTATCTGCTAAATGTTCTACAAACTATACAGTATTGCTTTCATTAGAAGCTTGTACTAGTATTATTTTTGTTTGGTAAATGTCATGTCAACGGCCCTTCCATGGTTTCTGCAACTGAAATTCTGAAATTTGCAGAAATCTGCAAGTGCCTTCAGAATAAGCAAAGTGCCCAGAGAAATAAACTTGAAGCTCGTTTTGTGCAATGTGTGCATTTCATTTTATATGCTTACAGTTTATAATCCTGTACTCTACACCCTGTGGGCATTTCAGGCTCCAGTTGGCTAGGTAACCCTCTAATGTATTTACTACTACAGGTATTCTTCAGCCTCATTGGTTGTCACTTCAATCGTTCGCCTGGAAGTTGAGAAAAGTTTATCTCGGGTTCGTCGCCGGCGGTTATTTTGCCCGTATTTGCTTGAAATCGTAGAATGTCATTCATTTTCTAAGGTCTCTTCAATAAACTCTTAAACTTTTGAAACAACTTTGGAAATAAGTTGGGGAGAAAAGCTAGCTAGCTAGCTCACAGACAGTTGGCTAGTTAGGAGGCTTGGTTGCTAACCGACAGTTAGCTTTGTAACACTGAAAGCTAATTTTTGCAGACAGTTGTGGTTTTATATCAAACAAACTCTTCAGTAAACTCTTAAACTGTTAAAACAACCCAGCCGGTCGCGGTAGATTTAATTTTTTTAATTTAACCTTTATTTATACAGGTAGTCCCATTGAGACTCAATGTCTCATTTACAAGAGAGACCTGTTTCAGACAAACATATTAAAATTACAACAATAAAAGAAACAATAAAATAGCTAAATTTGGTGGCTGCCCCTCCCTGAGCCTGGTTCCGCTGGAGGTTTCTTCCTGTTTAAAGGGAGTTTTTCCTTCCCACTGTCGCCAGGTGCTTGCACATAGGGGGTCGTCTGATTGTTGGGGTTTTTCTGTATTCTTGTAGGGTCTTTATCTTACAATATAAAGTGCCTTGAGGTGACTACTGTTGTTATGATTTGGAACTATATAAATAAAATTGAATTTAATTGAATTTAAACAACTTTGGAAATAAGTTAAGAAAAAAAGCTAGCTGGCTTGCTAACGGCAGTTAAGATGGGATTATACTTACCACATATACAAGTCTGCTATGGTCTGCTCGGGTCTGAGTGACGTAGATTTCGTCATCGTCACAGTGAGCGCGAGGGTCCATGCAGGTGTCTGCGTGCCTGCTTCATCCATGAAGAATTTGCATTACACTAACTACGCATGGGTGTCAGGCGGTGGACTTCAGGTGGACTTCAAAGAAGAACAACAGAAACAACTACTTGGCCATCGGGTCCGTGTCCGCAACCAAGTATAATCATAAGCAATCATAATCATAATCAAGCATTTGCATATAACTGTAAAGTTATCTTGACGCAATACAAAATTATTAATTTGCTTGTGGGAATTGACTCTTACTTTGTACATGCAAATGCTTGTTTTGCCTCCTGGGCTTGTAGACTATATTCCAAAGAGTTTGATGTTACAAATGCATTTATTAGGATAAACTCCCTTGCACTCTGGACATTGAAGTTTAACCATCTTCACATTTTCCACCATCTTTCTTTTTTTTTTTTAAATCAGTTGCAGGCTGTGGAAAAGGCTGACTGTAACAAAACACAGGAAAAGCTAAGAATACACCCAAATAGGCCATTAAGGACTATCTTGCAGCCTTTTCACTAAACTGTGATGGATTTCCTTTTCTCATTTCTCTGAGAGGAAGCAATGAGAGTGAGTTGGTGTTGTGGGGTTTGCCAAATAAAGAGCCAAATATTCTATTTTCTGAATTCTTTAAATGGGAAATTACCTCATGATCCGTGATAAATCAGGTGAAACTGCAGACTTAATGTGGAGAATTTGCACCCCCTTTTTTAATTTCACACACTTTCTTACTCTTCCTTAAATGTAAAGCAAGTTAGGAATATGACTGGAGCCATTTATTTCAATTGCCTTCCACTTTATCCAATAAGGGAAGCGAGATACCCAACAAATCACTCAAGATGCAGACGGGCTCAGAGGCTCCATAGCCCGTTTATGATTGGTCAGAGACTGCCAGTCTTCATTAGGGTCACCCTCCACTGAGGTCAAATAGTACATTCATTTTATTCATTATTTATTATTATTAGTTTCTTTTACTGTAAGCCTCAAACAAGAAGTCCTCGAATCATCAGCTGGAACATACCAGCATTGTGATATACATCTTTATTTAAACTGCTGATGATGTTTGTCCACTCAACACATCTTGGATTCATTGTTCTTTCTCTCTTCAAGCCATCCCCCACTCTTCTACATTAAATTTAAGACTCCCCCCCCTTTCCATCACTATAAGTGCCTCATTCTTAACCAGACGGCTCTGCCTGACCCAACCCACCACCGCCTACTTCTGTCTTCCCTCTCCTAATCTTTTTCCTCCTCATGCTTTGAATGGCAGATCCTGCAGCATCCACAGAAAGATGGAGGGATGCTGTAGGGATGCTAGGCAAGAGAGCGAAGAAGGCATTTAGAAGTGATCTAAACTGCACTTTATGAGAATCTCCAGCTTGTGAAACACAAGAAAAAGGTACCTTTTCTTGGATTAGATGGAAAGCTATCTCAGGATTCTCTCCAGGACACACTGGTCGAGTCTTTGCACCTTTGGACACGGGTTTTGAAGGACAAGCTAGAGAGGGAGGGGAGACAA
Organism: Heterochromis multidens; assembly: GCA_015108495.1. Lineage (NCBI taxonomy): Eukaryota > Metazoa > Chordata > Actinopteri > Cichliformes > Cichlidae > Heterochromis > Heterochromis multidens. Next base: position 2,093 of record VUQS01035589.1, on the reverse strand, counting down.
AGCAGGGAGATACAGGAGACAGTAGAGGACGTGAGGAGGTTTTTTTTTTTTTCAGGAGAGAATGGGCGGACTAGGCTGGTGTCTCACCACCGTCTTCAGTTGGGCAAAATTTTTCTTCTACTGCATCTTTCCTTTCTGGAAGCCAAGGAAAAGCAAAAACAAGGTACAGCTGGCATTTTAGATGTATTGAACTTCAATAAAATATCATTTTGAGGTTAGTTTTTTCTTTTCTTAATTACTCAATTTAAGAGGCAGGAACCTTCATGTTGAACTTGGATTTTTTTTTTTTTGGTGTCTGTGGCTGCTGTCTGTAGCTCAGAGCTAAGCTTGGTTAGGCTAAGACAGTTAATTACGTTAGTGGTGTGGCAATGTCACTTTATCAGTCTGCCAGTATGTTCCAAACTGAAATATCTAACTGCTGAAATGATGAAATTCATTTCCTGGTTCCAAGAAAGTGCAATTTAATGATTTTGGTGACCCTCTGACTTTCCTCTTGCACCACAGTGAGGTTTACATTTGTGGTTTTAAATGAAATGGCTTGACTATTATTGGATGGATTATAGTATGAACTGAGGTAGATATTCCAAATTGTTGTAGTCAAGTAATGCAGGTTTTTCAAAGCTGCTACTTTGTGTCCTTTATGTATAAGGTGGCAGGTTATGCCCCAGGTCATAGCATTATAGAGATACAATTTTTCAACATGCAAGGTCACTGTTAGGAGGGAGCATGTTTAACCCCAACCACAGTCTTTTTTTTGTGCCTAAACCTTAAACCTAACCTAAACAAACAGTGATTGGGGGAAAAAAACATCCCAACAAACAAAAACCAAACAAGAAGATATTCTCCTCGCTGATTAAACTGCAGTGATGTTAGAGATTACTTGTGCCATCATCATTTGGTTTTTGACCCCATACCTTTATTGATATTCTTGTGAGCTCAGCAAATATTAAATCAGTAATCAGTAATTAGCAAATATTACGGTGTTTTTGTGATGAACATGACATTCATTCATTCATTGGTTTTCTAAGACCATTAACAGAAGAACCTTAAGTTATGTTTTGCAAGATGGAAAACTTACTTATCACTGAAAATGAGGCGACTTCATGAATTACAGCCTTTGACTGAAGATGCATGAGAAGCTATTTATTGTCCTCATGATTACAATCTTTTGCCATCCCCAAATGTCCGAACATTTCCTTCTGCAGCTACCACATGACAACGGAAATTTAATATTTGTATGATGCTCAGCAGCCTGGCATGATATGATGAGCTGGAGAGATAAGCACATCGGCGCATACACACACCGAAACAGCAGGATATTACCAGGTTGACTTGACATGGCACTTTTCCTGATTGTAAGTCTGTGCTGATGAACAGAGCCATTAATCCTGTAAATGCAGCCACTGCTCAGTGTCTTGGTTCACACATCCTGATATGAACACACCCACACAATAAACTCAGCCCTTTAGAGCAGCTAGTAAATTTAATTAAATATTGTATCTCACACTGCATATTTTATAAATTTTTGATTTATGTGACTTCTGTTTTATGCCTTGTTGTCAAAATTATCACTCAGTTAGGATCTTTACTTACACATATACTTGTCATGAACCGAATATATCCTCTCATATATCTTTTCTTACCCCTCTGTCTTATCATTCTAACATTATCTATTATTAGATAATGTTAAAGGGGGCAAGCACAGCAAATTTTGTTTTCTGTGCTTGCCCCCCTTTTTTTTTTTTTATCTGGAGGATGGAAACGGCTCGAATAGGAGGAGCAGGTTATGACTGCTTTGCTGTGGTTGGTTTCTTTTTGTTAACTTGTAATTACTATTCAAAAATTCAAAAATATACTCTGAAGAGACTGCAGATATTAGAAGTGGAGATATGACAGTTGTACAAAAAGGTTAACTGTGCAATGCACAGTTTTGCAGTTGGGAGAATCCTTGTAGGTGAAGTGGATATTTGGATAACCAAGCCCCATCCATCCATCCATTTTCTTCCGCTTATCCGGGGCCGGGTCGCGGGGGCAGCAGCCTAAGCAGAGAAGCCCAGACCTCCCTCATCCTGGCCACCTCCTCCAGCTTATCC
>VUQS01035587.1:0-10626 GCA_015108495.1 Heterochromis multidens | reverse complement strand
ATTTTTCTGCTGAAGTTGCCACAACCACACAAAGCCTGCATAACACAGCATTACAAACCTAAAACAACTCAAACTGGCAACCCAGTCTCACTACTAACACTTTACGCTCCCTGCTCACCCCTACCGTCACCAGTTGTGATGAATATTTAACTTACAGTGTGTGTGTCTGTGTATATACACACACACGTACGTGAGTGTGTCTGGAGGTGGGGGAACATATCTACGCTGATTGTTGCGACTGGGACCGTCTGAATAATTCAGCAAAGGGCCCCTTTAAATGTGGTGCTCCGCTTTCCGGGCCTGCTTGCCTTTCCGCCGCTGCTCTTAACCAGTCAGCTTGACTCAGATACAAAGGGGAAGCATGTGTCAGGGAGGCTCAGAGCGCATCTCCCAGAGGTCAGGGTTCAAGCTGACAGATCTGCGCTACGATGGCCAATCAGGCGTGAGACCGCCTTGCTATTCTTCACTTCTTGCTGTCCCTCTGAGTTGGCACGATGATGCCGCTGTTCAAGCTGGTGCACAGCACTAATGCACAAGTGGCACAATAAAACTTTGATGCACAATGTGTTTTAATATTTTGCTCTTTGCTGTTTGAGAAGAGACAAAGGAGCAATGGAAGATGGCTCTTTTCATTACATTAAAAGGAACCCATGAATAATCCTATTATGCCTGTGTTTCCTATTTGTACTTAACACTCTGATAGCCCTGTAAGCTTTTACTTTAACAGTGTGTCAGCCTGGATCTTGCCACACTCTCCTGTGGGTATTGCATTAAACTGTTTATATCCAACAGTGTTTACGAAACAGCATCAAAGATTCACACTGGACTGTGTTGAAACATTTTGCTCATGCAACCTGCAGCTCTGCTTATCTTCAGTCATTTGTTTTCCTGTTGGATGTCTGTACATTTCACTACATGTTGGTGTTAGATGAACAGATACAGGGAAATGTCTGAAAAGCTGTATACGCTGTGAACTTAACAGGTCCGTTGATAAATCTCCACATACAAACTTACTTTTTGATGTGTGCCAGGGCAGTGTTGTTGACAAACACCATGCTGGACAGGTTGGGGCTTGTGCCAAGGCTCTTTATTAGTGATTCCACTTCCTGGATCCCTGCCACATCGCCATGATTACCCAGGGCCTGAACCAGTCTGGTGATGGCAAGATGCAAGGGCACATGGTCCAACTGAAGCATAGACTTCAGTTTCTCAAGGGCCTCTGTGGAGGAGTGCAACAAGTGACTGTGTGTACAAAATGGCTGTGTGTGTGTTTAGCATGCATGTCAATATCTTACCTTTGACCTGGCCTTTTTTGCTGTGTGAGATGATGAGTAAACTGTTGGCAATTTCACTCAGCTTGAAACCTGGCACATGAGATTCCGCACTATGGGAGACAAAAATATTTTCTTAGTTATCTGTGTATTTAAATACCAGTATTGAGAATTTAAATAGGAAAACAAAAGATTAGAGAATAATGCTAGGAAAGCACCAATATATTAGCCAAAGACTTTGTACAACCAACAGGATTGGCGCCAATGTTTATTTGTTCGTGTCACATTAATTTTGAGCTGCTAAATGTTAAAATACTTTCAAACAGTGTATTTATTTATTTATAATGCATAAGAGAGGTGAAGAAGCGAGTGCAGGCAGAGTGGAGTGGGTGGAGATGAGTTTCAGCAGTGATTTGTGACAGAATGATACCAACAAGAGTGAAAAGGAAGGTTTACAATATGGTAGTGAGACCTGCTATGATGTATGGTTTGGAGATGGTGGCACTAACAAAAAGACAGGAGGCCAAGCTGGAGGTGGCAGAGCTGAAGATACTCAGAATTTTACTGGGAGTGACCAGGATGGACAGGATTAGAAATGAGTATATCAGAGGGACAGCTCAGGTTGAGCGGTTTGGGGACAACGTTAGAAAGGCAAGGCTGAGATGGTTTGAACATGTGCTGAGGATGGGTGAATGGGCAAAGGATGTTGAAGATGGAGCTGGCAGGAAGGAAGAAGTGAGGAAGACCTCAGAGAAGATTCATGGATGTAGTGAAGGAGGACATGCAGAGGGTTGGTGTGACAGAGGAGGATGCTAGGGATAGGGTGAGATGGAGGCAGATGATCTGATGTGCCGACCCCTAAAAGGAGCAGCCAAAAGAAGAGGAGAATGAAGATGTCTTGCTTTCTTGGCACAAAGTTGGAGATTAACAAAAACGGGAACAATATCCATATTGGCCAATTTGTTAATGGTGCAAACCTAAATAATACCTAAACATTACAAGCTGCCTCTGAGATTTTGCCATTTTATACATCTGGTTTTGGCCATTGTGAGCACAGCTGACAGTTAATGTGCAAAAATGTTTCCTAGTAATATTTAGAGAATGTTTGCTTCATTGCCATGCTGTACTTCTATTTTTACTCATATTTAGTTCACTACATTATGTAAAAATAAGACCAAATCTTTATCAGAACATTTTTGACTGGGTTTACATGAAAAATATTTCACTACCTCATAATCTTCACAATAAATGGAAAACAAGAAAAACTCGTCTCCATTTTATTTTGGCCAATGTGAACTCCTGGAATTCTTTATATATATAAGAGGTATTATTGTGTAATCCCATGTGGGATGTTCTGTTTCAATGAAAATGAAAACATGCATCTATTTATATTTCCATTTCTTGATATTAGAAACACATGATATACATGACAGATTTTATCCATGTCTGAATGATGCTACAGGAAAGTGCATTATTTCCAACTTTAAAGCTGATACTGTACCACTAAAAACACATCTTTATAATCTGTGACGGCCGTGTGGCGGTGTCTTCTCCACCATTATCAGGCATCACATTTTGAAAAGCATTAGGCTCCATAGAGACAGAGGGGATAAACGCATGAGCTGAAAGATATATGACAGAGAAGACAATAGGAACAAATCTGATTGAAAACAAGTCTGAGCTTCTAGTAAAGTGTCTGCTGTGACCTGAAAATAATACAGACATCAAGCAGTTGATTGATGTTGCCGTATACATGATGCTCCTTCCTGCTGTGTGTGGTATTATGCTGCAGGACTGAGGCCTCTGGGAGCTGCTACCTCTCATCACATCCTTCTTCCTTCACTCCGGCTGTCCGTCTACATGCTGTCCTTTTCAGCCCTCCTCCTTTTCATTTCTTTGCCACTAAAACCTCAATCAAGCTTGCCTCCTGCCTTTTTTTCCCCCTTTATTATTATACCCCTGCAACCAGATTAATCTGCCCGCTCAACTGAGCATCAGCCTGGCAATCCTTATCACTGCGGCGACACCAGGCCGGGCAGCATTCGGCAGCCGCTGTGACAGGGTCACGCTGGAGATTGGAGCAGTAACAGGGTCGGCGACAGATTGCTGTGGAGACTGAGCAGTGGGGTCAGAGTTATTCTTATCAGGTGGAAGAAAATCTCCAGAAGCTGTCTCCCAACACACACTCTCACCTTCTCCTTCTAGGGATATTACGCTTCACCCACTTCTCTCTCATCATCACCACTCTCTCCCAATCCCTTAATCTCACCATAAGCACCCCGCTGCTCAATTCTGTCCAGATTACCCAAAAACAAACACACCCACACGCACTGAGAATTAATGCCTATAGCGTCTTCATTATCCCCGTACGTGATTAAATCTAGCCCTCCTCCCCTTGTTCACTCCTCTTTTCCTATTTAGCCCTTTTTATCTCCATCCTTTCCTTTCCATTTCCAGCTCTCCCCGACTTTCCTTTCAGCTCATTTCACTTCTCATTAAGAGCGCAGATAAACTAAGCTTTTATCCAGGCAGGGATGCCATAAACCAATTCAAACAGAGACTGGAGATGGGTTATCACTCGCATTGCCTTGTGCTTGTTGAAACACGGCTCTAAAATTGATATGATTATTTCTCATAATATAAGAGACTGAACCATGTAGGGAGCTGAAAACAGCGAAGAGACTGATAGTGTAATAGATGTTTTTACATGTTTTTTCTTTCAGCACAAATTAGTAACTGCAGCTCTTCTGTCAGTGTGTGTCATTATGTTATTATCGTAACTCTTTGCTTCTGTGTTTTTCCTCTGCAGAAAGAAAGTGATATAAAGAAAGGGACAAAAGGAGACAGAAAAAAAAAAAAAGGGAAAGTAGGAGATTACCTATAAAAGACAAAACAGAGAAGATCAGCCCTGTGCTAAGCTCACATCTTTAATACCTCTGTCTGTCCATCCATTTGTCTCCAGGCTCAAGCCCTGATATAGCCCCACCAACGAAACAACAACACATGATACATTACTAATTGGAAGAAGACTGATGTCCCTGCACAAAGTCACCCGCTTTCCAGAGAACCAAAATTAATCTGTATTTCCGAGCATGTGTGTGTATCTTGGGGCTTAGTAAGAACCATTGTCCATATCCAGCAGCGCTGAATGTGTTAGCACACAATCAGTTTGTAATCCTCATGTCTACTGAGGAGCTGCAGATTTAGCCTGAGGTGACCTGCTACCACCAACTGAGGAGACAGGGAAAGTAGCAGAGCATTAAACTCTAAACATTAAACATGTTGAATTGTAAGTTTATATTCAAGATACACTGCTGTCTGCCTTAAGGGTGAATATTTCACTTATGTTAACTTTCGATAAGAAACGATAAAAGCCTATGGAAAGGGAAGGTTGCTTTATGTTTTGCTGCTGTTAAACATTTTCAAGGAAAAACTAAACACAGTTAGTTGGTTCTCACAATTAGATATCAGGGCAAATTCTGACTGCCCCTTCTAAAACACAAACTAAAAACCCACTCCTGTAATTCAAAGCAGAAATATTGAGAGAAGTGCATTATGTCCTGCCAAGCTGCTAAACCCGACAGCATTGGAAACCCCTCCTACTGCATCTCCCAGGCTGTGACCCCTTCCAAAACTGGCAGTCCCACATACAAATCCACTTCATGGCTGACTGTGAGCCGGATGGAGGTGAATTTAGAAGCGACATTCCTCCAGATGCAAATTTAAAAACTGCAACCCAAGCATTGTATGAGATCATCAGCACTCATGATCATCAGCACTCAACGCCTATAAGTCTTCAGGAAACTTAAAAAAGCCAAATTTCCATACAAAGGTTTATTTTAACTTTAACAGAGGAGTAATACTAATCATCCAAACTGGAAACATAAGTATGTGTGTATGATTTCAAACTAGAGACTGAGCCCCTAAAGTCCCACAGACTTCTATACAACCAGAAGGCTTTTTAGCTACCAGAGGAGTTCACTTTTCAGACCCAGGAAGTTACTATGGATTGAACCTTCTCTTAAACTGACTTTTCAAAAATCTGTTATAAAATATTATGCATCACAAATTTAAAAAAACAAACAAATGTAACTCTATAAAGATGTTCCTGCACCGACTGCCTGAACGTGTGACCTCTTCTTCCCGTATTAAAACTATATCTCATCTGTATGACAGCTGGCTTCTCACTGTGCCTTCAACAGAGGTCATACAGGCAATAAACTGACTGACACTATAAGCAATAATATTTTTATGCTTTTTTGGGTAACAAAACAAGATGTTAAGACACCTACATGTCCTTGACTATCATGGCCTCCTCAATAGATCCCTCGGCCAACAGAGCACGGATCAGGTGGTCGTAAAGGGACGGGCCTAATGCGACACCCTTTTGATCAACTTCCTTCAGCATCCCAAATGCTTCTGCAGAGAGAGAGCAAGAAAACAGAGGGACAGAAAAACAATGAGTCAAGAGATCGGCGGAGATAAAGAAAAATAGAATTTAAGATTATCCTTGTATTATTGGATTAACAGAGTAATCTGAAGACAGCGGTGAAATCCAAAGTTACCATTTCTCCTCAGTATTTATAGGAAAACTTGTGGTATTTGCCGGATCCAAAGTAGTTAAATTAAAATTAATTAATTAATTAAGAGGATGTTCTTCAACTGAGGTGAATGCCAGTATGTCAAATAGCTTCTAACATGTATCTTTCAAAAATCAAAAACCTAACAAGGTGTGTTCAGTTTGGATACCTTGAGATTGTCCCAAAGTGTCTGTCACTGCCTTAAAATTTGAACAGTTATTGAAGCGGACCCATTTCTATGACATGACAGCATCTATTTGCAACAGTTTTACCTTCAGAAGTTGTCAGACAAGACTGCTGTACGAACTACTTAATTTTAAGCATAATTTGCCCTTTATTTTTTTTCCCCTTAATTAATCAGTGAGGTTTCCCTTCAGCTGATCTTACCAATAGTACAATTAAAAAATCCAGTTTTAAGAGGATGCCATGAAGTAAAGAGACAAGTGAGAGTAACAGACTGTAATTGATCAAATGATCAAACTGGACTTGAGTAAAGAAAAACCTTTCTGTGCTTTTGGGGAAGATTTGTTTTACAGATGCAATACATACAGTGCCATGAAAAAGTATTTGCCCCCTTCTGATTTCTCAGTCAAAGATTAGTTAAATATTACTCGAGTAAATACAAAATGCAGTTTTTTAAATGATGATTTCATTTATTAAGGGGTAAAAGCTATTCAAACCTACCTGGCCCTGTGTGGAAAAAGCCCCCCAAACCCAGTAACTGGTTCTGCCAACCTTGGCAGCAAGAACTGCAATCAAGCGTTTGCAATAACTGGCAATAAGTCTTTCACATCACTGTGGAGAAATTTTGCTCAACTCTTCTAATATAAAACATTGTAAAAAGATCCCAACATTCAACACTATCACCATAAATCACGGGGAAGTAGAAAGTTATTTGATAAATGATTTCTGCTTCTTTATCTCAAGTCAAATTCTAGTTTTAAGAGACTGGAATTTGTAAATTTATACAACTCTGATGTTTTAAATATGAGAAATATAGTCTGGCTCTCCCCTAAGTCATACAGGAGAACAATAGCAGGACCTCCTGCTGCTTACCTTTGGCCTTTCCCTTCTTACACAGGGCCAACAGACGAACCTGGTAATCACTACCGCTTTCAGCTGCAGTGGGGATTGCTGTGGACTTGACCTGCTGTGTGGAGGCAGCTTGCTGGTACCAGGTCTGTAAACGACACACACAGAAAATAGTGTTTAAACTCAGTCTGATGTCCACAAAACACAGCTACATCATAAGTGTTAAAGTCTGAAACATGTTCAACTGTGTGCTGGGAAAGAGCTGGTGTGTTTATGTGCATATATGACAGTGCAATAATGCCTGACAGGCAGGGCATGGTCCCATAATGCTCGGTCACCCATGTAGCAGCAAGGGAAGGGGGTTAAGCTGTATCGGCTGGGGGCAAATTAGGTCTGGCACCCCAGGGGCAAAGGAAAAGTGTGCGTGTTAAAGAATGTGTGTGCTGGAGCGGGTGGTGTCAACTCAAGAGCCCCTGGGGTCACAAAGTTTATCGCTTCAGGCAACAGCAATCACTTTCTGTCTCATCATGCTTCAGGCTGTGGGAGGACACATACTAAGCTCAGGACAAATGCATCGTGGAGGAATGAAGCAAACGTGGAATTTAAGACAAGACTTCTTTTTGTCTTTATTGTATTTAATTTGTAAAGAAAAAAATTTGATTCTCTCCACTTAATTTTGTTACAGCTGAACACGCATATGGAGCTAAGCATCAAGCGACAGACATATGGTAGCATTTAGTGGCTGGCTAAATTAGTCTGGCATTACAGATTTAGAGACAGATCAAGCTGTAATTCCTTTCACCAGCCAACCGGTCTGATTGACTACACTTCAGATCAGAGCTTCAATCCCGTTTCCTCTGCATGTAATGAACAGGGGCTTAAAGTGGAGCAGAGTAGGGGGGCTGTATGGAGAGTGGCTGATAAGAGTTTTCAGAGGTTGTTTGGGGGGGGGTTGCTCCTACAATCAGAGGCTGGGGTCAACCTGCTCTTTGGTTAATCGATTCAGTCAGCAACAGTTTTATTCAGAAAAAAAACAAACATGTAGTGTCATCTGAATTTAAAAAAGCGGTAATGAGACCATTTGAATGAGGGAGTGCAACTTTTGAAGCACCTTACCATATTAGTACAGGACCAGTCATGTACAGAATATTAAACGTAATTATTGTGTTATTACCATGTAATTTTAGGTGTAAACTCAACAAGGACTCAAGTTTTTGTGTGGCTGCAGTTTCCCACTGGAATGTAAATCTATTCATTCAGCAAGCCTTAGTATTGATTACTATTAAAGAGATTCTAACGTCACTTAATAATTATTAATAATAATATAATATTAAACTTTATTTAAAACAATTACAAAGTGCTTCACAGAAAGATATTTATAAAAAAATCCAAGACATAGTTAAAAACAAAAAAACAAAAACAAAAACAAGGCACGAAATAAGAAATACGGGAAAAATAAAACCAACAGTGCCACCTGTCCACCTATGGAAATGTCAACTCTCTGCCCAACAAAAGCGATGAGCTGGAGATACTGTTGAAGACTCAGAAAGTATACCGTGAGTGCAGTCTCATGTGTTTTACTGAAACATGGTTGAACCAAAACATCTCAGACTCCAATGTGGATCTACCTGGTTTCACCCTCATGCAGTTGGATGGAGATGCTGCAGCTGTTGGCAGGAAAGAAGGCAACAGCTGAAGCTCCATGTGAAGTTCTCCGTGAAGCTGTTGCTAGGATACAGACTAAACATCCAGAGGCACTCTTCATAATATCAGGAGACTTCAATCATGTTTCCCTCTCCTCCCACCTGACCGGATTTACACAATTTGTTGACTGTCCTACCAGAGAAAATAAAACCCTTGATCTGATGTACACCAATGTCAAAGAAGCTTACAGAGCTACTACCTTACCACCACTTGGCAGATCAGACAACTGGAAGACTCCTCTCTACAGAAAATCATTCATACCCACAGCCATCAGGCTTTACAATTCTCATACAACTAGCAGATGAGCGATGTCAGACATACGAATTCCCCTTTGGGATCAATAAAGCTATTCTTATTCTTATCGAACATTCATGAAAGTGTTACGATAAAAAGGGTTTTAAACAGAGATTTAAAAGACAAAAAGAAATTGCCTGCAGTCACCAGCAGAGCCCCATTCACCAATCTAAGTAAGCGCCCAGGCACATAAGGGGTTAAGTGCTTGACATAATTTAGAGCAAGGCCATTTAATGCTTTAAAAGTAATTAATAAGATGAAACATGAAATTTAACAGGCAGTGTAAATTTGCCAGTTTTGGAATAATATGCTGATATTTCTTGGTGCCAGTTAAAATCTGGGCAGCAGCGTTCAGAAGTGAGTTCTGACTGATGCCGGTGTAAAGAGCACTGCAATAATCAAGGCGGGGGGAAAAAAAAAAGCATGCATGACCTTGTGCAAATCATTAGCAGACAAAAATGATCTAATTTTGGATTTTTTTTGCTGATAGAAGCATGACTGGACAACTTTTTTACTTGAGCATCAAAACAGAGCTCGCTTAGGCAGGTGAACAGATTGCCAAGGCTACTGGGGTTTGACAGCAGAGGGACATTTAACGGTTTGCTATCTGCATATCTGTAGTGGGTGATGTTATGGCTATGAATGATCTGGCTGAGAGGAAGCATGTATATTTAAAACAAAAATGGGCCAAGGATAGAGCCTTGGGGAATCCCACAATTATTAATTATTTGTTAATTAGTGATTAAACAATCAATTCATACAGTATCTCAAAATAGTGACAAGCTCCCAAGGCCAGGGTTCCATCTTCAAATTGCTTTCTGGACAATACAAATTCGGACGATTAATTAGTAAAATGAATATTTGACAATTATTGTACTTCAACTAATCAAATTAACTGCCATGATTAAAGACTTAAGCACACAAATGTATGAACAGGCACACTGTGTTGTGTTTTACCATCAGTGCTGCATGGCTGGCTGTCACATTTGAGCTCAGGCACCTTCAGACTCCTCCATGTTCTTTGGAATCTCTTTGCCTTTGCTTTTAGATTTACCTGCCCTGCTCATGGGAATCATCCTTCTCAATAACAGATCTGACAATTGAGCATTATTAGGATTTTCATTTTATTGTAAGCTGGGATTTTACCTCAGGCACCTCGAAGGGGACCTCCTGACCATTATTCTTCAGGATCTCTGCCAGTAAATGCAAAGTCCTCTCCCTGGGAATGACGTTCTCCTCCTGCATCTTCATCCACACGGCTTCTGCCTTCTGCCAGTTGTTTGTCTCCTCTGGAAGCAACCAGAAACAAAGCAGTGAGAATGAGAAAATGTTTATGATTTGTTATTGGAAGCCATAACACACAGACCTATGTGGCTGTATAGTCAGCTCACTACCCAGCATGCTCAAGAGAGCAATTTCTGACAAAGCGCTCCATGCTGAGAGAAGGCAATCAAAGCACTAATCTGATCAACAGACTGACCCTCAACTATGCTGTAATTTATCAAACACCAGCTAGTGGTGTGGATGTGTGTGTGTATGTGTGTGCAGGGAAGGGTAATGGGTCGACAATCAGCTTTAACACTCCAATCACAAGCGTTATCTGCTCTGCTCTCCAGTGTAGCAATCACACCATGTCTTCTGCTGACTTCTGACTGATCCCATTCTGCTGCACACTCAAGGTCTGGGAATGAGCTCAGGAGGCACACCCAGAGGTGAAAAGTCACAACAGAAGGAGGTCGGGGAGG
>VUQS01035584.1:0-18413 GCA_015108495.1 Heterochromis multidens | reverse complement strand
GTCCTTTTAGGCTGGTATTTAATCTTCACTGATTGTATGTGTGTCAGACCCTGATGAAGACTCTTTAGTTGATACATGTAGGTCTTCTTGATGTATTGCTCCAACTATTTTTTATTTTTATTAAATATTTTTAATAATTTTAACCAACAGAGTGCCTCAGCAATTTTTCTGCTTTTATCTAGTCAGCCAATCACATGGCAGCAACTCAATACATTTAGGCCTGTAGACATTGTCAAGACCACCTGCTGAAGTTCAAACCAAACATCAGAATGGGGAGGAAAGGTGATTTAAGTTGCTTTTGCCAGACAGATTGCTGATGTACTGGGATTTTCCTGCACAACCATCTCTAGGGTTTATAGAGAATGGTCAGAAAAGGCTACATATCAGCTAAGAACAGGAAACTGAGTGTACAATGCACACAGACGTACCAAAATTAGACATTAGAAGATTGGAAAAACACTGTCTGATCTAGATGCACTCGATTTATCTGACATTCAGATATAGGTAGGGTCAGAATCTGGCATAAATAAACAACATGGAAGAATGCAAGATCTTTTGGCACATTTTGACCCCTTTGTACAAACTGACCATCATTTAAATGCCACCTACATGAGGATTGTTGCTGAGCATGTCCATCCCTTTATGACCATAGTGTACCCATCTACTGATGGCTGCTTTCAGTAGGATAACCACACACACACACAATTCTCAAATCATCTCAAACTGGTTTCTTAAACATGACAGTGACTTCACTGTACCCCCACACTCCTTCTCCATATCTCAATTCAATAGAACACCTTTGGGATGTGTTAGACCAAGACAAATATTCCTGGTAGCTTCAAAAACAGAGTTTACAATTCCTAATGACAGGTGTTCTGCATGATTGGTAAGATGGCTACTGTTGGTATCATGGATATAAAGCAGTTTGGGCCAACAATTAGAAATGTTGAATTTGAAAGACCATCATACTGAGTCGGGAGGTGAGCTTGGAGGGGACACCCTGGGCAGGTCGCCAATCTATTGCAGGGCAGAATCAAAAACACGAACCAGAAATCCAATTTAACACTGAGAACATAACCAGCATGACAGAGAGTATATAGGCAAATGATCTGACAAACACAAAGTGGACCACAGGACTACAACTCTAGGACTAATTGGAGATTACAAACAGGAGGGGAGCAACCATCTCAAAGCGTGGGTGAAAATAATTAACCAAAGGTGAAAATAATCAGGACAACGACAAAGGGAGGAAACAAAACTAACCTTCAAAGTAAAACAGTGAATAAACAAAAGATAACTGACAGTGAAGCACAGAGGGCACGAGCACATGAACAAGACGAGGCTATCCATCCATCCATCCATTCTCTTCCGCTTATCCAATTCAGGGTCGCGGGGGGGCTGGAGCCTATCCCAGCTCAAGACGAGGCTAGAATAACAAAATGAATTAAAACAAGAAATCAATTTCACAAGAAAAAAGACTCAGAATCACAAAAACTTAAACCATCACTACAGTGGCAAGTAAATCAAAATAAGAGAACTGAAGAACTGAAGCTTAACATGATTAGAATAATAAGGAAATCAAAGCAGGAATCCAAAACTCCAAGCCACATACTCTGGAAACTTTTTTTACCAAGCAGTATGAAGCTTTATTTATTCTCTCTTTCCATACATTTTGAATGAAAGCACAGGTATGTACAGACTTTAGATTAGTATGTAGCGTGTGTGAATCTATGTGCATGGGAGCGTATGTCACAGTGATGGTTTTTTATGTGTCTGTAGGCTTTGGTGCTGTCTTTAAAAATCTACGTGGATTTGTGGGATTTCGAACAAATCTCTTTCATATTCTTGTTGTCTACAAAAAGCTAATATTTCTGGTTGAATTCCAGTTCATTGCACTTGCAGCCACATGTGCAAATAACACATTGGGTTTTGTTGCATTCAACCACAACAGCTTAGGTTTTCTCCTGTGACTTTCCCAGGATCTATTCCATATTAATGTGTGTGTGTTTATCCAGAAGTTCAGTGGTCCTCCGTCAGTCACGAGCAGAGCAGCTGTACATCACTTTCCTTTTAATTCCCTGGAGGAAATGACCTTTATTAATTTAGATTTTCTGAATTGCCCATCTACTGTGCCTATAGCCTTCAAACTGGACTACCTATAAAATAATTGGCAGCTAGGATGAATGATCAAATGTGCAAAAAAATTACCATCCGAATTATGAGAAATAAATGTGAATTGAAACATTTTTAGCAATTTACATGTTTTATGCAATCAATATCTATAGTGAAGCTGAAGATAATGTGACATGACTATTATTCTCCAAATGAGGACCAGATTTGATCCCCTGACATGATCCTAATTTACATAGAAAGAGAGAAAACTTCAAAGAAAACTTTTAACAAGACATTTTGAACAGCAATGGTTGTCAGTGAGTGAGTCAGTATCTTTAATTTCAATGCATTTCAAAATCCCATGTGTCATCTCAGTTTTCTTTGCACAGAGAACTCCCCTCCACCTGCCTGCCACTTCCTGTCACTGATCTGCATTATGCAAATTACTTCCTAATCTCTCACCGGTCGAACATGATAAGCATTTTGTTTGCTTGCTTGTGTAAATTAGGAACTAAATTATGAGCTGCTACAAGCATTTGCACCGCGCCTGTTCCTCAGGCATTTACTTTAATTTACACAACATATTTGTGTATGCAAACACATTTGTGTAATGTGTTTTTCCCTGTTGCAGAAAAACAAATGTTTCAAAAAAGGCTTTGTGATTAGCCAAGCTGAATCCCAAAGTAAAAGAGCACAAAAATGGTCAGACTAAGTATATATACTCAGGATTATAGACTAAGGACTGATAATAAATTACTTTAATCCCACTAGATGAGACTGAAGTAATGGATCAATACTGAGCAGGAAAGCAATGAATAATGATCATGGTTATGGAGCAAATTTCAGATCACATAATACCATCTATTTTTGTTTTAGAGAAACTCTATGAAAGTCATTAATGGGCCCATTTGCTCAGCTTTAATGTTACTGTGAATTTTTACATTTCTGTTTTTTTTTATTATAATTTATAAGCTTTATTAATAATGAGAAAATTCCAGAACAAATAGTTTCAGACTTCAGTTGTAAACCTTAACTTTGAAGTCAAAAATAACCCACAGTCTTTAATGGTGCACAAATTAATTTTTATACTTTAATAATGGATCATTTGAGTACTCAGAATGAGGAACCTATGGAGCATTTCTCTTCAGGCTGAAATATTTCACTTTATTTTTTTGCTTTTCCACTGACTGTTTTGCTGTTTTGGTTCATCGTCACTGCTCTCATACACCTCTTTTCCACTGACACAGTGCCCAATCTAAAACCGGTTCCACACATTTCCACCAAAAAAAGACCGGTGTTGGTGCCAAAAAGCTGGCACTAGCATGGCACCGCATAATTGCTGGGCACAAAGTTGGAACCACTAACTTCAGTAGCTACCACAAGAAATTCACCAATGATTCACAGATGCAGCCACCCTACACCCTTGAATCTACAATTCAAAACTAAAAATCTGAAGTACAACAACATGACAGAGTATGTGTCCACGTGGCTCAAAATGTCACAGTTTATTATGCTTAGAAGCAGAAGTAGCTGGTTAATGTGGCCTTAGGGTTCCAAACCGACTTGAAAGTTAAACAAAAGTAAATTATATATTGCAAAATTTATATTTGCAGAGCTCTCTCTGTTGCATACACCCACCATTAGGCGGCTCAGGTGTCTGACCCTCACTACACTCAGCAGCCCATTAGTGACCTGCAGCTGATGTGGAGCCAGAGTTTCTGCAGTTGCATGTTACATCAAACTCAAATTCACTCGGTGAGGGTCAGCAGATTTTTGCTTGGCTATTTCAAAGGCAACAAGTCATACAACCTCAGTGATCAAATATAGGAAACTATAGTGTGTTTTGTTTTGTTTTTGCATGAAAACACATCAGTGAAGCTTAGAGAGAGATCTGTTTTTTGTGTTTTGACTTACTTTGTCATAGCTGCAATAATAAATGTGTAGTTATGGTCACACAAAGGTTGTGTTTCAAAGTAATATTAATTATCACAACAGCAAACAAACATCGGTCACCTGTGTTAATGGCCACAGGTGACTCTTAATTTATAGCCAGTGTGGTAGCTGGCATTTGCTCTCATATAGCCACTAGAGGGCGGGTTCACAATGAAATGTAACTGGATATGTGGCATTCAGGAGAATCAGCTTCTTTGGTAAACTTATCAGGTTCTTAGTAATATTGTACTGCTTTTCTTCTTTAAACCTATCACCCAAGGCTCTCTGCTTATTTCATGCCATCCATTAATCCATTTTCTTCCGCTTATCCAATTCAGGGTTGCGGGTCGCCTATACCATCATGGGGCGAGAGGCGGGGTACACCCTGGACAGGTCGCCAATCTGTCGCAGAGCTAACATATAGAGATAGACAACCAACAGCCTACAGCCAATTTAGAATAATCAACATGCATGTTTTTGGACTGTGGGGGGAAGCTGGAGTATCAGGAGAAAGCCCACAGAGGCACAGGGAGAACACACAGAAAGCTCCCAGGCTGGATTCAAACCCAGGACCTTCTTGCTGTGAGGCCCCCTTAGTTCATGGCATTTTATATTAATTTATTTATACGTCTTTCTTGTTCCCTTACCTTACTTTCTGACAGATGCAAAAGGAATTCAAAGTTTCTTGTCATCTTAAATGTCAAAGCAGAACACAATGTATTTCCCTTCTTTAATTCAACATGCTATTGATTGCAGTGGCATGTTGGTACTTTAAGCTCAATACTAGGATGTTAGTAAAGTGTTGCAGCATCCTAAAGTTAGTGAACTGAGAGCTGTCCTTTTTAAACCAGTGCTGTCTTTTTCTCATTCCATTCTTTTCCACACTGCCTGCGTGTGTATGGTATGAGGCTCGAATCACAAATAAAGCAAATCTAAACTGATCCTAATCTGAGACTGAATTTGGACAAATGAATTGTGGTTTATGATGCAATTTCAGCTTTTTAAGAAGCAGGCACAGGCATTCATTTTCTCAGTCGCCACCATGTCTTGCACGAGTTGCTGTGAACTGTTTGGTTTTAACACCTTCTTCTGACACATATTTCCATATTTCCACCTTACAGTAACATTAAAGCCACATTAGCCCCGAAGCCAAAGCTGCATACCTTTTGTTGATAATGACCTTCTGTCTCAGCTTACCACCCACTTATGTCAACACAGGGCTGAGCGTACAGTATGCATTAGCACACATTGTTTGATGGAGGTTTTTGCTGTGCTGTTATTTCTCTTGCACTGTCTGGTATATCTGCAGGATTATCAAGGGATAATCATTAACATGTGAAAGTAAATATAAACAAATGACCTCCATGTGTGACCTTATTGTCGGTACATTCCTTGAGATGTAAAGTGTTGTCGCTTGTGTTTGCTGTATCCAGTTTCTTTCACCTTGTCTTGTTTTTTTTTGTTTTTTTTAAATTTCATATGTCCTGTCGAGTCATTCTTTTTAAATGGTCTTTTATAGTGTTTATTTTGATTAGCTCATATTTTACAATGCACGGTGAAATACCAAATCCTCTGAATGGAACTTACCTACCAATTCTAATAAGGGAAGGTGCTTATAAAAAGGATTGAACTAAACACAATAAAACAAAATGATTTCTTTGAAAGCTTTTTGTATCATGATGTGTGATAAGACAGAAAATGGCATTAGAAATTTCAAATGTTTTATGTATACACCTGTGACAAGAACTGGTGCAACTTTAAGGGACTTCTTCATTGTATGGAAGCATTGGCTTCACTTCTATTGGGCTCTTCTATGGGCTACGGACACATTTTATTGAGAGTTGTTTTGGTTCCACCTAGTGTTCACCTTGACCACTGCACATTACAGCATTACCTGGGCTTACTGTTCAGAGATGGAGCTTTAAGTTTATAGTTCATGTGACAGTCTATTTAATTTGATTACAGCACGCTTTACTGCCTCCCAAATCAAACTAGCATCCCGTTAAGTAATTGAGTCAAATGATAAAGGGCTGACTTAACAAATAAGGAACTGATACCAATTAAACAAATGGACTTCATTGACTAGACGGTGATGAAAATGCTGCACTGTAACAAGAGCTAGATGCCAATAACATCCATCTTTTTTTTTTTTTAAAGATGTGAGAAGCATATAAATTTCACTCTCTCTAATGCAATTAATTAATCCTTAACACAGGATCAACAACAACAAAATCAAAACGCAGAGCTCTGTACAGGTCACTAATCTTTGGTTTAATTGTTATTACAATGAGTAAAATAAGGCACAGTCAAATGCAAAAAGCATAGAAGAAGAAACTGTAATACAAAAGGCCAATAATGTAGTTTGCAGAGTAAAGACATCGCTGAATGTTGTACCGAGACTTTGTTTACTCGCCTCCACAGAGATGGAGCAGGATTTTGCGGTAGTCACCAGATGTGTCTCCCTAAAAGTGGAAAATAGAAACTGTGAGACTGAAGCCAAACTAAAATTTTAAAAAAAACTGATGTTTTTATTAATTTTCAAGACTTCTGAAAAGCCAAAACACATCAAAACAACACAAGGACATTACATAAAGTTAGAACTGCATGTCTTATATCGCAGCTGATGTATTGCAGTGTGTTCCCGCCCCTGGTCTTTAGTGTCTCACCTTGATGAAGGAGTAGAGAGTCTTTCCATACATCTTCAGGAACTGTGCTTTAATGTCCAACATATCAATCTCAGCCCTGGCAACCATTATCCTGATAAGGACACTGTCTGTAGTGCCCAGCCCCTGGAAAGAAAGAAGCAAAAACTGTATTTGTACTGCACCAGAATTTACCTCAACTTCTTCTTAAAACACAGAGTATGTTAGCATCACACTGCTTTCCTTATGGCTGATGTGGCAGCTGCAACTGTGTGTATTCATAATCAATTAATGGCATGAAGACATACAGTATTGTGCAAAAGTCTTGACCACCCCTCATTTCTTTATATTTTGCTTCCAAGGAGCTTTCTTGTAATCTTTACAGTGGTCTTGAGCAATAGTTCTTCAGGCTTTCTGAAGGTCTTTCAAAGTTTTTCTTTAGACATTGGCTGCTTTTTCACTCATTTTTAGTCCAGTCCTTGTACCTGACCATTTTCAGAGGAATGATTTTTTTTGTTTTTGTTTGTCAAACCACTTAACACTGAAGTATGACTCATTCAAGTATAAAAAGGCACCTAACTCAAGGGATTACTAGCAGCCTTTCATGGATCATGCTGTTTTAAAGCCAAGTTGGCGGTTGCTAGTAAATCTGCGAAGATTTACTAGCAGCCTGTCACAAAAATTGTGTTTGTTCCCAAAACACAATTTCTTCCCATTTCTTTAGTCGAATCTATGAAAAAATGCCAAAGATAACAGTTTGACAGGCATAAAATAGTATTTTTGCATCAACAAGGTGATTCCCAAAGAGTTATCAGGTGAAAACTTGACGTATCCTTAAAACATGTGAGGAAATTGGACAAATGGAGGACAAAAGAAGAAGTGTCAGGCCTAAAAACCATCTACAGCAGATGAACAGTATCTGAAAGTCATGTCCTTAAGAAATAGGGAAAAAAATCCAGCAAATACCTAGGGTGGCCGTGGCTCAGAAGGTAGAGCGGGTCCTCTACCAATCGAGAGGTCGGTGGTTTGGTATATGTCTACGTGTCTAAATATCCTAGGGCAAGATACTGAACCAGTGTCAGAGTTCATCAGAGTGTGTGAATGTTAGACAAGCACATAGAATAAAGCACTGTTCAATTGAGGAAAATTTTTAAAAAGGAAAGTGCTGTACTATGTAGTACCACATGTACCACAGGACCAAAAAGATGCATCTGGCCCTTTAGTTGATCCATTGACTGTTTGTCAAAGCCTCATCAGAAATGATCTCAGCAGCTGTCAAGGAGCCATTAATGTTGAGGTCCAACCTCAACATTATTGAATAAGAGAACAGAAGAGCTTTGAATGTCCTTCAAGAAGGAAAAAAAGAATAAAGGTGGTCACACCAAATATTGACTTTCAAGCTCATTAGAATTGTACAATCTCTGTTTCAACTTTATATATTGTTTTTCCATTTGTGTTTGCATGTTGCAATAAATCACTGCACCCATTTTCCTTGCAAAATATAAAGAAATGAGGGGTGGCTTAATACTTTTGCATAGTACTGTAGTAGAAGTAATTTTTTATATTTGCGGTTGTTTTCTGATAGACGTGGAAGTGGAAGAAAAAAAAAAGATAGCTACATCACACTTACATTACTGCATGAAATATTTACCTTCATTGATTTGTATAATCGCTCTGCAAAAAAAGCCGGCTTGTTCCTCATGCATTTCACTGCAAAGTAGAAAACAAATCCCAGCACATAAGATGCAAATCTTAGTGTATGGTGCAGAAAAACAATGTATTTTGTTTGTTTATTGTCTAGCCCCATTTCACAACAGAGTTGAGTCACAGAAGTCTACAAAAAAGTGCCAATATAACCTGAACAGCAGCATCACAACATTTATTTGCTCCAAGTCTCTTGTGGCTGAAAGTAGTTTGTCGACCTGCAATTCCTCATTTTGGGGGTTTTGACATCTTTAGTACCAGGTAATCACTGCAGTGTGTTTGTGTTTCTGAACTAAACTTCACACAAACCACCTGGTAAACCAGCAGCAAATATTACAAAGTTGTTTAAAATAAAATTTAGCTTTTCTGTGCTAATTTAAAACCAAGTGTTAGGGTTGAATCTTCATAAAAAAGACATGTAACTTGATCTGAAGGAACATGTAACTGACGAAACACACCTATAGCCAGAAAGACATCTTCCAGGCAGCCAGACATCTCCCTCTTGATGCTCTCCTCAATGTCTCTTCCAGAAATCTTCTGATACTCATCAAACACTGGAGGGGGAAATAATATGATTCATAAGAAAGTTCACCATAGTGATCTGATGAGTCACTGATTAAATGTGATTCAACAAGTGGTTTTTCTCATAAATGTGCTATAAGGGGTCACTTAAACCCCTCAGTGGGCAATTTAAGGAAGTAAGACAACATAAAGTATATTCACATGACACAAAGTACTTGTTTCATAACAGCACCTCGCAGCAGATGGTTTCGGTTCCTCACACAAAGCACCGTAAGGAATTTAGCCTCGTCTGTGCCCCATCGAGCCTCACCAGCCTCATAAATTTCCTACAATCACAGACATAAAAAATGTATATCGCACTGGAAGTTACAAGTTAAGCTCCAGTCACCCGGGCCTAGAGACCAGTTGGTGAGCCCCTGGCAACCACTGGTCACAAATGGCTAAAATGTGTATTCCCAGGCGCCAACCACCTCGTGAATCAAAGTTTGAATTTCAGTCCTTTAGTGGTTGCTAGAGGTTGCCAACCAGTCTCTAAGACTGTGTAACAGGGGCTTTAAATACACAATTTTATCTCATGACCTGAACCTTCACCTTGGCATCTTGAATAGCCTTGGCCTCGTCCACTTTGTTGCTTTCATCCCGCCCAGCCTGCAGAGCAGAAGACACGTCAGCTAAGATTAAACAACAGGAAAAAAAAAAATAACTGGTGATTTTATTATGCAGAAGTGATTCATTCTTCCTCTTCCCTGAAGAAATTATATTTGAAAAAAGGTCCGAATTGCATTTTACAAGTAAGGCTGAACCTGCTAGCAAATACCAAGAGGTTAATACTTATAATCTACAAAGCTTGACTTTGTAGTAAACTGACGATGCTAATATTTGTGATGAAGCATGCAAAAACCAGGCTATGGTAAAATTTTTTTTTTTTTTTTACTTTTTTATCTTTCCTAAAATTTCAAAACATCTAGATTGCAAAAAAAAAAGATTTCATATTTCTCTCTTTGTTTATTTACTATGAGTTTTTAAACTTCAAGATGTCAGTGTCTATTCTTTGAATTATTGTAGTTTAGTAACGATGTAAAATAGATTAATACTTTTAGCAGTTTTGTAAATTATTAAACTTCTGATAAAAACTCCACTAGGTTTACAAGAACCTGTCGACAAATCACAATCCACACAGAGTTATGGCTACAGGCTAAAAGATGGAAAAGTCACCAGGTCACACCCACAGGGATGTGTGGCTGCGCTGAGCAGGGATTTTCCACTCAAAGCTGAGAGATTTGTTGGATTAGGATTTGGGCCAAAATAGTGCGTTGCTTTTGTTGCAGTTTATCGGAAACTGTTCAATAAACGTTATTTTTGGACACAGTTTTAAGAGATATTTGCAGACAGTAAAGTTAAGATAAACACTGGAAACATTAGAAAATTCACTTGTTCTTGACTGTGTAATTGCTTGGCTGCTTTTGCGCACAGCTGGAATTCTCAGTCTACGCCTTTGGCTGGCGTTTCGTGCACTTTTCTAATAAACAGGCCGTGGGTCAACGTTTGCTCACCGTGAGTAAAGAGACCAAAACCCTCTGAAACATTCCAGATGTGTCCCCAATCACAGCATCTTCCAGTGTCTTCCCATATTCTGCCATTAAAAAAAAAAGAAAAACAAAGAAAAGCAGACCTTATTTATGTATAAAAATTATGTGACATTGCACTTGTTTAGTTTTTATTTTATTTTACAGTTATGGTTACCAGTAAACATGCAGTTCACTAAATGTTAGCCATACAGCAGATCCCTTAAGAAGATTTCTACACTATGAGCAACAGCTATCAGCAGTTATGTTACTCAATATTAAAATCAATAATATTATTTATTGCAGGTTTAAAAAAAGAGCTATAATCCAGATAAGAATCAACCAAATAACCAGATTCGGAAGCCAAATACTAACAATTAAATACAGTTCCATTAATATTCGCTGTGTTTGTATCAGTTAATTTCGTTGACCAATAATTATCCAATAACAGTTTGTCTAAATTTGCCAACTATTACGCCCTATAATCTGCACTAAACATATGAGCAACACAACAAAACAATAGCAATTTTTTTGTACTCACTCAAGACAAGGCTACTGAAAACCACTTTATACATACTTTCCAACTACTCTCATTTCAGCCACATAGGAACAATTCAGCAACAATAAACTGCCACGCAGAGAGCAGCAATGACTTTTATGAATAATTTACTACATCCACTGTTTTCTAATAAAGGAGGTCATTGCACCTCCTGACAAAGCACAGAAGCTTTGTCACTGCTACACGATATCACATATCATACACAAGCCATAGGCACCAACTGGTATGGAGATACAATAACCCGATGAGGTGACACTGTTACCTGTCTTGTAGACGTCATTGATGACTTTTATTTCATTGTTTGACCTTGAGGCAAGGATATCGATGAGACAAGCCTCTTCGGTTCCAGCCCCCTGTAATGAATTAGTATGCCATAAGCCAAACATTGGGAATAAAAGGAAAAGGCTGGCAGTATTCAGTATTTTTGCTATTGTCAGATAATCCCGCTTCCTGGGGTTCCCAGTCCCAAGCAAATTTCTTCAATGTCTTCCCCAAACCACTACACATTATTATAAACAGTGCAACTGTTTATAATAATGTGTAGTGTATAATTTGAGCTGCGGACTCACACACATTTGGAAAACAGCAAAGGGTTGATACTGTGTGCAGGATTTACTCAAAATAAACTGTAGTATGTAAATAACAGCAACAGAGGTGCATTCTTTAGTAGATTGTGTGCACAAATGGTGGTTTATGACATCAAGAAATAAATATAACTGACTTTGGATACACAGATAATACATGTTGACCTTTGGGACAATAAGAAAATGCACATTACCATTATTGAAAGACATAACAGTTAAATCGAGAGCCTTTTCACTCACCTTCATTGCATGTCTCAGCTCGTGGGCATCATACACAGGTGCCAGCATCAGCAGCCCCAGAACAACAGTCCTGAAGTTCCCACTCAGCTCTGAGGACAGATCATCAGCCAGGTCCTGAAAGGGGATGGGAACACATGAAGGTTTTCTTAGTATTTCAGTGAATTCATTAGGGAGTGCTTCTGTAATAAACGAGGATTCTCTACACCGCTAAAGTCAAGTAAAATGGATTAATGTTGACCGTGACTTCACACATTCCAACAGCACTTGGGTCTCCGCTAGAGGGTGTGGTTTCTGAAAAGAGTTTTTGTGAAAAGGAGGAGCTGTTCCACACAGTTCCCATGTGTGGGTGTCCACGTGTGCAACATGACTCACTTTTCCTGACTGCAGCGACTCCACACACAAGCTCTACTGTTCCTGTAGCTCCCTGAATGAACTTTCAGTTAGTTTTATTGACTTTCTACCAGATAGTATGCAGTGAGATAATTATTATCTTACTATGTCAATACAATTAAGATCCCAGGCTTCCCATTTCGTTAATATATCAATCCACATAATCAGGAAACAAAGACAGGGACAGTGGGTAACACTGTCAGTGTGGGTTTTTTTATGACTCAGACCTTCCTCTTCAAAAATGTCACAAGCCCCTCTCTGTATTAGTCTTTATTTACAAGTGTTATTAATTTCTGCTTTCCAGTTAATGGTTAACTTTCACCTTATCACCTTGCCCCAACTAAAATGAAGACAGCGAGAGTACACAGTGGAGTAAGAGGCAACACGTTCACTACTACTGCCAACAGTGTCCATCGAGGCCGCTCCTCAAACTCATTTACACATTATGACTGTACTTATGGTGAAAAGGCACATCTTCATTCATAAATGGACTGTGTTTGCTGCCTCAGTCAAACCTCTCACCTTCCCCACTGTTTGTTTGTAGGCCATTTTGATGCGCTGCCTCTGGGCAGTGGTACGGTGGACCAGGATATCAGTGACAGCTGCCTCGTTAGTGCCTGAAAGAAACGTCAGAAAACTCAAGTCATATAACCTTAACCACTGTCAATCTTGAAATAAAAGGAGCATATTTATTTCTATTGTTGGAGATACATTTAAAAGCAAAAGGTCTGGTCACTATATGTAGGCCATAGAATCAGGCAGCAATGCTGCAGCCCTGGAGATTATCCTAACACAAGGCTGTTTGTTCCCATTGGCATAGAAACCATCTGTTTCCAATGGAGCTCAAAAACTAGAGTCAGGAGAAGATTATTAGACTAGCAAATCCTAACAGCATCAACATTCCTCTCCATAAATTTTCTGAATTTGTTAACGCTCCCAAATGTTGAATGTTAGAGGGTACCTACATAGTACCTACGTAGTACCTTCCAACTTGGCTTTAAAACAGCATAATCCATGACAAGAATCAGCAAGAGTCATTTCTTTCCTTATCAGGAGTGAAAATGTTTTATAACACACAGAGTAAAGATGAACCATAGTAAAAGATTTCCAAATGAATGGACTATAAAAGAAAAACAAAATCTTCCATGACAGCATGAGCACTGAGCAATGCTGAAATTAGTTTTCAAACTTTCCTTCAGAGGAAGGGAGAGACCCCCCCATTGAGGGCTACGGATAATGACAGTGTTAAATATATATTTAGCTGATGGTTAGTGGATGACAGTGAAGCTGGGCCACTCACCAGCTCCTTTCATGGCTTCTCTAAGCTTCTGGGCATCTGTGTCGGGATTAAACTTAGCGGCTTCAGTCACAGTTCCACGGTTTCCGATCTGGTCATAAATGACAAAGTTACAATTATTCATCAATTAAACAGAAATTACATAAGCCGACACAAAGCTTAAAGTCCAACTCAGTCATTTTTCCCCCTATTCCTCCCCCTTTTTTTTTTATCTTACTGTGTACACATGTGAAGAGTTTGACTTGATGTTTTGACTTTTATTTGCTCGTTTTGAATTAGTTTAACAACTTAAAAGCTATGCTAAAGTAAAAGGCAAGTGTGCTACAATGCACAGTTATTCCACTATTCATGAGTGATAAACAGATTACGTTCCAGTTTTAAAAAGCTGGACTGAAATGTAAGAGCTCTACAGTCTCTTTTTGGGGACTTGTTGACTGCAAACCTTTATTAGGAGAGCCTTTAGCTTTAGTCAATTGTGCAGGATCAGGTCATTTTGGTTTCAATCAACAGGTTAAATGACAACTTGTTGCTAACTAAACTACTGCCAGTTGCATCAAACATAAAAACACTAAAAAACAGATCTAAGAAACAACTTTCGTTGCAGGTTGCTAAAGTAACAGGTTATTAAAACTTTTACCCTTTTATTAGAATTACATGTCATTTCTGCTTAGTGTCTAGTGCAGCGAGACCCTACCGGTGATGGAAATTAACACTGAGTACATGCATTGGTGGAAGAGCATCAGAGAGAGACTTACTGCTGCCATTGTAGGAAGAGTGTAGATTTTCAAACTGGAAGTCCTGAAAGCTACAAAAGAACAGATAAAAAAAAAAAAAGGCTGAGGTCTCAAATGCATAAGGAGTACTTTATAACATTGCAAAAGGAAAGAAACTACAGGGGCAGTACACTGTTTAAATGTGACCCTCATTAACCTCTGATCAATATTGTATGCAGTTCATCATGTCAGAGAGGGTTTCCACCACACAATACTTTCCGATGGGCTTTCCTGTGTCCTGCCTCTGTGCTTATCTCATTAAGCTTGTGTTTGTTTGGACACACCTGTAATTACTCCACTGAAAGGAAAGCTAGCTACCTGGTTTTATTCCCATGGAGATCAACTTACCCTGTCCACTTCTATCCACTTATGATCTAGCACATTAAAGGTTTTTATCATAAATTATACATAACATGACTCATCTCCCAGAATTTGACTGTGGAGACATTTGATATTCAAACACAGCAGCCGAAACTCTGCACTTAGGGTTAGGGCCACACCTGAGCGGTGTGTAATGTAAATATGGAGCATGTGAATCCTACACACACTTTATTCAGTATGTTTGACTTGGACACCAAGACAATTATTCTTGCTGTTGCCAAAACACAATAGCGCAACCTACTATAAAAGTCCTCATTTGCATACACAAACTATCAGCTTCCTTTTTCAGATGAACTCCTGTGCATATTACCTAGCGCACTATTCGTGCTTGGAGTGGGCAAAGTTATAATAAATCCTGGATCAGGGCTTTCCTGTTAGTAAACCTGTTTGGGCTGCTCATGCTCATTCTTACAGCTTTGACCCTTCGAAAGCAAGTGACTAGATTGCCATTGAATTCACAGGGAAAGATAAAACTGAAAGCTGAAGCTGAAAAATAAAGAAACAGGCCTTTAGTTCCAAAGATATTATTGAAAGTTAAATGTATTAATAGATCTACGGTTCAGAATAAGTTGGATCGGTAAAAAGTCAGGAAGCAGAGGACTTAACAGTTAACTTGTCTTGAGTGGGCACACCCTGCACACAGACAGACAGAGGAACACCCGCCTAATCTCCACGCTGACAAAGTCACACCGCAACATAGCGCAAATAAATGACTGACTGATAGTAAAGTATACCTTACCTGTCCGGGAGACAAATCTGCTGAGCCTGGAGTCAGACACGAAGGTAGAGCGTCACAGCCCACCGAACTCTACAGCTTATAACTACCAGCTGTTTTGTTGCACCTCCCACGGACGTAAATTTTACAAGGCCGTCCTTGAGCGCGCACACGAGGTGCCTTCACGGAACATCGGCCCAACGTCATAGATGCTTTTTTCCCTCCCGTACGTCGAAATTCAGAACTCAAAATCTTGAGATGATAACCCAAAATTCTGAGATAATGACTCGAAATTTCGACTTAGAGCTGCCTGGCAAAAACAAAAAGAGAAGAAAAAAAGCAATCTCAGTGGTGGAAACAAGCTTCCATAGGTAAAGAGTATAGATATACAGATAGTATATATAATATATAAAATATAGATTCAAAAATATTTTTAGATCAACTTTATTGCAAGAAATTGAACATACACAACATAAAATGTAATATATATATATATATATATATATATATATATATATATATATATATTATTTCGTCATTTTTTTTAGAAAATTAACTTTATTGCATGACATTGAACACATAGAGCATAAAGTGAAGAAAAAAGTATATTTCTTTGTTTTATTTTATTTTATTTTATTTTATTTTCTCTCTTGCGCTTATCATCTGGATTTTTTTAGGGTCTTTAGGGTTTTTAGTCTTTAATTCAGAATACAGATAAACAATGAAAGAGATACAAAATATAAGATTAAGCTATATGAATTACAGTATGCAAAATAAGCAGATCATAACAGAAATACAAACAAGATATTAAAAAAATATGCGAGAGACATTAACTAAAGACATTAAAAGTATTACAAATTGTAAAGGTTTTTAAAGCTTTCTTGTTATGGGAAGAGTAGATTGTGGACACAGAGTTCAATTTCCTTCATGAAAACAGGGAAGTGCAGCTTCTTATTTGAAAACTTTCATTTATGGATGTGGAATTTGGCAAGGAATAAAATCAAATTAATGAGGTCAAACGCTTAGAGTCCTTCTCACCAAAGTCAGTATACCAAAATAGGATGTTTTTATAGAAAAGAAGAAGTTTTTTACAGGATAAAATCTATGAATCAGTTTAAATGAACCTCCTTCACTTTGTTTGTAAGGAAATATTTTTGTGCTAAAGACCAAATTTTTTTCCAGTCAACATCCCTAACAAAATGACTCCAGTAAGAGATGGCAGGAGGAACAGAGATCAGGTCCTCATGTAAGAGGGACCTAATTTTGGCATTCACGCCTTTTTAAGAGGTGAAACAAATCTGACCTAAAGGAGAATCCTTCAGGTCAGGAGGGGGACATGAACAGACAGACCAGAAAGTATAGCATCAAAATCAATACAGAACTCTTTGGGGATTATTGGCATGCTGTATCTGGTTAGGAACTCTGAGTAATTGTATAATAAACCATCATTGTTGAACAGGTGACTTACAAGGAAAATACCATTATTAAACCAGTTCTCAAAAAATGGAGACTTGTTCTTATGTTGCAATTGTCCCAGATATAAGATCTTTGTGGAGACAAATTGTGTTTATAGATCAAAGACCACACCAAAAAGAGTCTGCTAATGGAAGTTTGAGAGTTTTATTGGGAGTTTTTGAATACTGGAGTTACAGAGAAGGATAAAATCCAGGCCACCTAAATGAGAGAAAACGTGTTGGGGGATGAAATTCCAGATGGAGGTAGGATTTTTGATATCTTTTGTATCCAGTTAATTTTGACAGTGTTATTTAGACAGCTAAAATCAATGAAAATTTAAGCCACCATTATTATAATTGTTGAGAACTACAGATTTGCAGATGTAATGAGTTTTGTTTTTCCACAGGAAATTATATATATTTTTTATTAACAGCTTTGCGTGTAGAGCTATTAATATTCAAAGTCTGGGCAGCATAGGTCAGACCAGACAGACCCTCAACCTTGCTGTGCAGCATTTTACTCCTCAGAGACAAGTCTCTATGTAACTGGTTGTTAATAACATTTTGGATTAAATAGGATTAAAGTTCAAAGCATCCTAGATTCCTTATCTTTGGTAATGTGGATCCCCAGATAGGTTACACAACTTTTTACTGGAATACCAGAAACACAGGGCACAGGATACTTGTTCACCAGTAACAGTTCCCATTTGTTGAGATTAAGGGAAAGTATGGATGCCCTGGAGAAAGACTCAGTGGTGCTGATTGCCACTGAAACCTGAGAAACATTTTTGAGAAACAGCGTTGTGTCATCTGCCAGCTGGCTGATAGAGATTCCTTTCCCTGCAATACTGATGCCTTTATTTGAACTGGCTCTGACCTGTAAGTTCAGAAACTGTGCTGCTAACAAGAAAAGATAAACAGACAAGGGGCACCCATGCCGTACCCCTCATTTCAGAGAAAATCTAGGGTATGTACCACAAGGAAGTTTAATGGAACTATTGCCATTAGTATAGAGGGTTTTGACACATTTGCAAAACAAAAAAAGCACCTAAGCTAAATGTACTCTACCAGTCAAAAGTTTGGACACACCTTCCCATTCAATGTTTTTTCTTTATTTTCATGACTATTTACATTGTAGATTCTCACTGAAGGCATCAAAACTATGAATGAACACATATGGAATTATGTAGTAAACAAAAAAGTGTGAAATAACCCAAAACATGTTTTATATCTTAGATTCTTCAAAATAGCCACCCTTTGCTTTGATCACTGCTTTGCACACTCTTGGCCTTCTCTCACTGAGCTTCATGAGGTAGTCACCTGAAATGGTTGGCCAACAGTCTTGAAGGAGTTCCCAGAGATGCTGATCAGTTGGCCCTTTTGCCTTCACTCTGCGGTCCATCTCAACCCAAACCATCTCGATGGGGTTTAGGTCAGGTGACTGTGGAGGCCTGGCCATCTGGCGCAGCACTCCATCACTCCCCTTCTTGGTCAAATAGCCCTTACACAGCCTGGAGGTGTGTTTGGGGTCATTGTCCTGTTG
>VUQS01035577.1:0-11971 GCA_015108495.1 Heterochromis multidens | reverse complement strand
ACACTCCAGTCTACTAAACATGACAATACATTCTGACCAGCAATGGACCCAGCGGACACAGAATTCAGCAACTCCGAGGAGTTTCTTACCCGGATAGCCCAGCTCCAGGGACAATGGTTTATCTCCTCTACCCCTGAGGGGAAGCAGTCGCTTCAGGCCTGGGTTAGCCAGTTTGTTTCTGCTAACCCCGGTTATGTGGAATCGCTGCCTAACTTCTTCAAAGACTTTGTTAGGTCCATATCCATGTCCATATCCTGCTACTCCTCTGCCCGAGTCTCCGGTGATGCGGGTGGGCTGGCCAAGCTTCCAGTCAGCCACCCATTTACCTGCCTTGCCACCTGCCCGCTCTTCGCTGCCGCTGCAGCCTGCTCCTCGTGGCTCCCGGCAACAGAAGCGGGATCATCAGCCTGTGACCAGCATCTCTTCTGATCTCACTCTGGGAATTATGATACCTTGCTGACCAGCCTACCTGCCTCGACGTTGTGGCCGATCAGCTCTCCAGCCTCAACACAGCCATTTTCCGGCCCTTCAGAGGCTAATCTGTCAGGTTCGTTGGAAGAAGCGCTGGCCGCATTTGCTGCCCACTCCATGCCAGGTCCAGCCTCCTTGCTAGTGGGGCAGTGGATGGAGGACAAGGAGCTCTCTTCCAGAAGGAAGTGGGGATCCCGTCGTCGGCGTTCCTCTGTCTCTGTCAGTGTCTGTTGGCGGGTTCCAGGTAAAACCCACTCTTCTATCCCTGACTGACAACGCTGGTCTCCAGGGTGAACCAACTTCATTTGTGAGTAAAAGTGATTCTTCCTCGAGTGTTTTCCCTGAGCCTGCCAACCCTGATCTTAAGACTATATTTCTAGCTCCTGTGCCAGCTCGCAATAAAACTATAGATTCTGTTTCTGAGCTGGATTATCATGAGACTGTTTCCTGTGGCTGAAGCCCTCCACTCTAAGACTGATTCATGTAATTTAAGTGATAATTTGTGTGTTTCTGAGTCTCTGGAGGAAAAGACTGTGTTCTACGCTCCTGTCAATAAAGATGAGTTTTATGTTTCTGTACTGGTCAATCCTAATATTGAATTCTCTTTTTATGAGCTGGCCGACATAGAGACTAAGATCTGTGCTTCTGAGCCTGCTGTTTGTGAGTATTGTGTTTCTGTCAGCTAATTCAGAGTCTGAGCAGTGTTTGACTGACTCACCCACCACTAAGGCAGTGCATGATGATGTAAGGCCGGCGAGTTGTCTGCTAGAGAGTAGCATTTCTGTGCCAGCCAATAAAGGAATGAAGGGTAATTAAATTTCTCTCTTTGAATTTCCTAAAGACTGGAGCAAGCTTTGTGTTTCTGAGCCGGACACGAATAATAAAGATGTGTGTATCTCTGTACCAGCTAATTCTAAGGCTGAGCCACCCAGTTCAAAGTGTAAAGAAAATAGAACTGTATTTTATGAGCTGGCTGTTTCCAAGACTGCTAGTGTTCCTCACTCCAAGGCTGTTCATTGTGTTCCTCTGAGTCCATTCACTATGTATCTCAGCCAAGGACTATTTGCTGTGTTCTCCAGCCAGCTCAATCAGAGTCAGTTAATAATAAGCTAGCTCTGTCTGAAACTGTTGACTGTGTTCCTGAGCTGATTTTTACATTTCACAGCCTGCAGTCCCGGAGACTGGTTACATGTCACAACCTGCACCCCCAGAGACTGATTCTGTTGCCAAGCTGGCACCTTCAAGAGACTGTATTGCTCCCCAGCCTGTTAGTGCAGAGACTGTTTCACTTAGGGCCACCCCTGAGCCAACTCTTCAACCTGTCCCTGCTGGTGTCCAGCAAGACCCGACCCCTGTTCCTGCTACCAGAGTGAGGGCGGCCAGGACCCAACCTAACCCTGCACCTGTACCAATTTCCAGGTTGAGGGCAGTTAGGGTCCAACCTGTTCCTCCACCTCTCCTGATCCCCAGAGCAAGGGTGGCCAGGGTCCAGCCTGTCCCTCCTCCTGTTCCTGTTCCTAGGGTAGGGGCGGCCAGGACCCAGTCTGTCTCTTCACTGGTACCAGTTCCTCGGGTGGGGGCAACTGGTGTCCAGCCAGTCCCGGTTCCTGTCCCAAGGGTGAGGAGGGCACAGTTTCGGCTGTGAGCCCTGTGTAGCTTCAGCCTACAAAGTCAACTGAGAGCCCTGCGCAGCCCCAGCCTGTGCATCCAGAATCAGCTGTGAGCCCTGCGCAGCCCCAGCCTGTGCTCCCAAGGTTTCCTGCGTCCACCAAGTTTTCAAGGTTTCCTGCATCCCCCGAGTTTCCAAGGTTTCCTGCGTCTCCCGAGTCTCCCGAGCTCTGTGTTCAGCCCGAGCCTGAGGTGCCTGCTCAGCCTGAGCTCGAGGTCCCTGCTCCACCTGAGAGTCCAGGGCCCGAGCCCAAATCCAAGGGTCCCATGCCACCTAAATCATTGAGGGGTTGTCAACGTCGACGCTGGCCCCTGGCCAAGCCACCGGAGGCATCCTGTCGCCTTTGCCACGAACGTTGGCCACCTGCCAAGCCCCCTGAAGGTCCTCGCCACCGTCGTTGGCCTCCAGCTAAGTGACCAGAGGTATCCCGTCGCCTCCGCTGCCAGCATTCTGTGAACCTGCTCCATTGCCAGCTTCCAGAGGAGTTCCGCCGACTTCACTGGCCTCGTGGCCAGCCCCCAGAGTTGCTTCTCTGTATTCCTGGACATTCATTTCTGGTCTTGCCCTATGGCCAGGCAGACCTCCAGAACTGTTTTGGACTCTTTTGCTCCCGGTTTTCTTTTTGTTTTGTTTTGCTTGGATAAGTTGACAAAACGTTTCTCCCACTGAAAACGCCACGTCCAGACGAACAGACTCAGCTTTCTGGGGTATAAGCTTTATCAAAAAGGAAACTTTTAAGCCTAATCTTAAAAGTAGAGAGGGTGTCTGTCTCCCGAATCCAAACTGGGAGCTAATTCCACAGAAGAGGGGCCTGAAAGCTGAAAGCGCTGCCTCCCATTCTACTTTTAAATATCCTAGGAACCACAAGTAAGCCAGCAGTCTGTATGCGACCTGGTCTGCTGGGATAATATAATACTATGATGTCTTGAAAATATGATGAGGCCTGATTATGGCAGACTTTGAATGCAAAGAGAAGGATTTTAAATTAAATTCTGGATTTAACCAGTAGCCAATGAAGAGAAGCCAATATGAGAGAAATATAATCCTTCTAATCCCTATTACTTTCTCTGGCAACTGACACAGTAAAACCTACTAATAGTATATGTGCTACTTACATTAATGCTCTGTGAGGCCTTTTCGATGACTAACATGTCTATCATACTAAGGAAGAATACTGTTTACTATGTTTACCATTTTACTCTAGCATAGTAGCATTTATGAGTTTGTGTATTAGCACTACCTGAGTCTGATGAAAATATCTTAATTACTCAGAAAACAAAGTACTGAAAATATTCAAATAATGACACTAAGATGGGGATCCAATTGTTATTGCAGGTCATCTTCTGGCAACTGAATGTGCGCACTAATAGCTGTTTAGCTAGTCCAGACAACAGTGATTGAAATAACAGATATTTACAGTGTCCAATTTGGGAATCTGAATGACTTAATGAATTCCTGTAGTGTGAAATAGTATCTCAGACTGAACCAATGCAGTGGACTGACTAACACTACCATTTCAAGAGCCACGCCGCCAGCCTGGCTAAAACCACCAGTCATTACCAGCTGCAACATTAATGCTGTTAACAACTTAAGTTGTTAGCAAAATGAATCTTTACAGTTTGCTGATATAAAATCTGTACTTTATTTCATTTTATTTGATGGCTAAAGTATTTTAGACTATTTTCTCATATCCTACATACTTTACACTTTTATAAACAATGGCCCGGATTCTCACCCAAAGACCTTGCTGTTTTCAGTGGGGTTATTTTCTGCCATAGAGACGCTCTAAAAAAACTATTTTAGAGAATTATGTTTTGAACTTCTGAGAATAGATATACCCTTGTTCCACTTCCAGAGCCACCACAACTCTTGAGGTGAGAAAACAAGATTTGAGCTGGCATTGCTAACCTGACCTCTGCACTTGTGGGGGTGGCCTGTATTCTCAGTGTGATAAAGCCTGGCCTGTAGGCCTGCAGCCAGAGTGCTCGGTGCTAGACTGGATATGAAACATCACAAGCAATAACACTCCCCTGATGTAGCACCTCTCTATTTCTTTCATTTTTATCATCCTTGAATCTGTTTCTACCTTATGATCTTTTTATATACTACCTTGTCTCTAATATTTTATTCTTATTCTTTGATGGTCTTCTTCTTTAATTCTTATCCTTAAAAGAAGTATTGTGCAAACAAATAAGCTCTAAAAGGTTCTCTTAAAATACCCTATGGACTTACATTTTGATTTAGCAATTACATATGATTACATTATTAAACTTAAAATATACTAATTTTATGCTACAAAAGTATCCAAATGGATGAGAAATAAACCCACGCACTGAACAGGTTTTATAAAGGGGGAAATTAGCTATAGTGACCAAAGCATGTTTTTCTTTGTTTTGTTTTTTGTTTTTTCTTTTTTGCCAGGCTGTAAATATGTTAATTTGCAAAAGAGAAGGGAGCATTGGTACACTTTGATCCATCGCATCCAGAATTGACTACTACAGCAGCAGTGAATAAACTTTAGAACATCCAGAGCTCTGCCGCTGGTCTACTCACTCACTCCCACTCATACATCACCCCATTCTTCCTGTCCCACAACAGATCCACTTCTAAGCCCTTCTTTTTATTCAGAAAGTCCATCTTAACCAGTCCCCATCCCACCTCACTGACCAACTGCATGACCACACTCCTTCCTACAACCTCTGCTCCTCTGATGCCAAGCTCCTGTCTACACTAATCAAGGCCTGGGGCAACACAGCATACTTAATAGCTGCCCTATCTGTCTAAAACTCTCTCTTATACAGGTCCTAGACTGCATCTTTTATGCCATACAGTCAGTGTTAACCCTCTGAGGTGTAAGTCACTGGTGGTGACCCTAACCCTAGCCCCAAACACTAATGCTAACTTTATGTTTGAGAGACAAGCAAGAAATACTAGTAAAATTAATCAAAAAGTAAGTAAGGGGTGAGGTTAGAGTCATCACCAATGATAACTTAGACATCAGAGGATTAAAAAGAAACAATTCAAAATTCACCTTTTCAAAACTGCTTTTAATTAGTAATTTATTTTTTGTACTTATTTGCATATGTTTTTATCTAGCCAGTGACGTGTTTGGGATTAGAGGTAGGGTTAGGTTCACATTAAACTATATGAAATACTCACTTACATGGCATACCCAAACTGCAAAGTCAAAATATATGTAATAGAGTTGATTTGAAATGCAAGATCTACTTTCTGAAACTATGCTTGTTTAGTATGTAGCAAAAGAATGACCCTAACCCCAAGAAGTTGGGTGACTTGGGTGTTCGTGACCCTGAATTGCAGAAGCAGAAGAAAATGGATTGATGGATGGATGCTACTATTACAAATTGATAAAAAGAATTAAAAATATGTGGGAAAACATCAACAATAAAAGCAAATTCAAAACTCATCCAGGAAATTTACTGTGTAGTGCTTGGTGGGTTCAGTTAGCATTCAATAAGATTTCATCTCCCGTTTAGAAACCCCCACTTATCACCTCTCTCAGATGCTTAATGAGCTTCCATTTGTCTCCAATCATCTTTTTTTTCCTCCCTGTCTTTTAATTAAAACATCCTCTTTTACCTTTACACAGAACATCAAAGGAGAAACACCAGTTCCCGCTAATTGGAGGTAGATTTGGGGCTTTAACAATATTTTGTTTGGACTAATTTCCTCCTGGTACATAGGTGTATAGAGAGGACAGATGGGGGAGGAGAAAAGTTGGATTTTTATAGGTGGCAAATAAACAAGAGAAAAATCAGAGAAATGAGGAGATTAGTACAGGTAAAAATAGTACACAACTGTTATTTTGTTTTGCTAATTTCCTGTGTTTTTCACAGGTGAGGCAGAGGGATTGTAGGCAAAGTAAAAATAGTGGAGCTTGAAAATTAAACAGGATGCACACAACCACTAAAAATAGCAAGAAAAGGCAGAGAGATATAAAAGAGAATCATCAGCATGGGAACCATTAGCAAGGCACTAGAGCAAAAACAGCTTAAACTTAATTATAAATGCTGCTCAGACGGCAGGAAAGACAATATTTTGCAGCACCTATTGCCTCTTGTTGAGTCAGTGTTGCAGGTCAATGCAATAATATCACAAAAACAAGGCTTAATTATCACCTCTTGTCTTGTGTTCATTGCATAATCATACATCTAAAAAAAGAAAAAAAAAAAGGTTAAACATTTCCAAGAGGAGTTTGGCGCCTCCTTATTTATCAAGTCGAAACACTCGCCCACTCAAGGACTTAGGGGTGAGCGCAGCTGGCATTTAACAGAGCAGATTAAGTGGGCTGAGATGGACAACATGTTTGAGTCCAGTTTTCACAGTGCAAATGCGCTGCAGAATGCTCGTGGCATACAGCTCCTTTTGACAAGTTACTGGTCAGAATGACACTAATGCAGAATTGCAGAAATGAACAATTCCCCTTGATGCTCTGGAAGCAGAGGATGGACAGATTAAAAGTTGCATATTTAGTTAAGCTCTTTGAGGGTAAAATGACTTCGACTGATTTGTCACTGAGGGTGAGGCATTGGCTCAGTGCACGGACCAGTGACTGGCATGCTGACTCACTCTAAACTTCACAGCAAAAGGACAGCGGGGTCATATTAACCTCACATTCTATTTTCGTCAGAACTAAAATTTGAAGCAGCTTGACTTCCAGTTGGAGAAAACCTTTTGTGATCTGTGGTACTGAAACCAGCTGCTGAAAGTAGCTAACTCCTATCTGAAGTCAGCAACATATTCAGTTCCTTTGAAGCTTCTGCATCATGGTTACACCTAATTGGAAAGCTGCAAAGAGAAGCCTTTGTGGTTTGATGCTGGGATTTTAACCACTTAAATTCCTTCAAGTCACCTATTTTACTCTCAGAAGTTCAAGTCATCATCAGTGATGACCCTAATCCTATGCTATCAGAATACGTAATTTTGAATTATTTTTTTTAATTGTTCTCCCAAGTCTTGGCAATCAGGAGACAAAGAAAGTAACCATACTAACTGAGACACATCAAAAAGCACTGTTTCCTTGTCTCCAAAACATAGGATTTGTTTTAGGGTTCAGGGCTGAGGTTGGGGATATCACACATGATGACTTAGAGCTCAGCGAGATAAGGGTTAGGGTCACATCTACCTATTCATATGGGTTTTTGATCTATTTAGCATACCCAAAAGAAAATCTTATAACAGAAGGCCCAATGCATGTAAGATACTTGATTTAAAAGGCAACATCTTCTAGTTTCTGAAACTATGGTTCTTTAGCTTGTGGCTATCATGCACACTAACATTAACCCTGAATGGTCCACTGGTGACCTAGTGGATTTTAAGAGGTTAATGACATTATTTTCTAATAACAGTAAATATGACAGCTCTGAGGGTCTCCACAGAATGGTTATAAAATTCTACATAACTCTTCCTTTAGTTAGCACATCTACTAACAACTAACAACTCTACTTCTAGCCACTTAACCCTGTGACGTCTAAGTCATCATTGGTGTTGAACATGTAATTAAAAAGAACAAATAATAATTGTTCCCCAAAGTGTGGGCAACCGGGGACAAAAAATGTACCATTTAAAACAACACTCGTCAAAACCTGTTTTCTTAAACAAAAAAAAAGTCCGTTATACCTTTTCCCCAAACTTTGGGTTAGAGATTGGAGTTGCCCTAAACCCTAAACCTAAAT
The DNA here is from genome assembly GCA_015108495.1 of Heterochromis multidens. Classification (NCBI taxonomy): domain Eukaryota; kingdom Metazoa; phylum Chordata; class Actinopteri; order Cichliformes; family Cichlidae; genus Heterochromis; species Heterochromis multidens. Next base: position 4,135 of record VUQS01035577.1, on the reverse strand, counting down.
GTTAGGAAATGGAGAACATTTGAATACTTTTTGATATGACATTCTGATACCATAGGGTTAGGGTCATCACTGATGATGGGTTGGACCTTGGAAGCTCAAAAGGAAACAGAAGAAAGGGATACTTTTGTGCTCGTGCTTAGACAAGAAGGCCTTGAGGCAACTGCTGTTGTGATTTGGCACAATATAAATAAAACTGAATTGAGCTGAACTGAATTAAAGGTCAGTGACTATCTCACATCTTAGAGACAAAGGTTCAGCCAGAAGATGAATAGTCTAGCTTACCATAAAGGATGGTGGCTAGTATGGGCACCTCTAAAGCTACATGATTCCCAAGGTGGGAACTATGCATTGTTCCCAACCTTGTTGCTCAAGGTCCAAAGGCTATAAATTTGTTGTGTGCTGATTTACCTGCAGCCTGAAGTGGATTTAAAACCAGCCCTGGAAAATTGCTTCTGTCCACCCTTGGCAGTAAATAAAATGAGTAAGTAAACACTTAGGAATTAGGATTCAGGAGTATCTTGTAATCTTGGAAAATATTAGTAAGTCTGTGTTACTATGTGTGTAACAGCTGCATTTAAATGTCTCACTACGTTGGATTTTTATCAAACTTCACCAGAGTCTGAAGCATGGATTCTCGCAGAAACTCCTAGATTTTCTACTAGTTTAATGTTACAAGGCATGTTTCTCAGATTTTAGTAGGTGGGGTTCCGCTGGACAAAGGTGAGGTCACATACATCAACTATGGCTAAGCAACATTTGAATAAGAATGATTACAGCTATATGGATTTTTTCAAAGATTCATCCATTCTTCCATTTTCTTCCTCTTATCCAATTCAGGGTCGTGGGGTGACTGAAGCCTATCCCAGCTGCCATAGGGCGAGAGGCAGGGTACGCCATGGACAGGTTGCCAGTCTGGTGCACAGAGAGACAGACAGCCATTCACACTCACATTCACCTTCTTGCTGTGAGGCAACAGTGCTAACCACCGCACCACTGTGCTACCCCTTTTCGGAAAAATGTCCTTTGTAATTTTGTAATCATTGTCAAGTCCTTTTTTAACTGGAAAAGCTTGTTTGCTTTTTAAAAGAAATGAAAATGAGAGGCATATTGATGCCTGCTGCTAAATCAACTTAACTTTACAACTCTAACTTTAAAGGTGGTAGTATTATATCCAGACTAATCAGTTTAGTTTAGTACTACTTACAGTACCCTAAAGTTCTAACTGTGCTAAATAGAGTTTAGTGAGAACTACATCGTTGTTGACTACAATTTGCAAAGTTTCAGCAGAAAGCTTTGATGCAAATTTACCTAAATTATCTTTCAAAGACATTTAATTCTCTATGGCTACACTAAGAAATAGCTTCCATCAGTCCATTATACTCCCAAGCAGTATTTGACAGTCGACCAGCAGAGCAGTTTGGGGTTTAGTGGCTCATTCAATGTCACCTTGACTGCATAAAGGGAAGCATTACTCACACACTCTGTGCTCACATTTTCACTAGTGGCCTAAGCATTTAAATTGGGACCCAAGGGTTTTAAATGTCATATAAGCAAATGTACACAGCTTACGTCAGCTGAGTCACTCGACCAGACAGAGAGATCCGTGACTCAGTTTGTTCAGTTCATTCATGACTCGGCGTCTAAGACCAGTATATTCAAATGGTGCATGTAGCAGTAATGTCTTGAGTGAAATTGACACAGAGAGCTTTGAACTGATTTATGTAATGTTGCAGACTAGCAAGTAACCTGTCAGCAAAATCATCTGTACAAACTGTTGCTCAGTTGCACTTGTGAAACCGCCACAAATTACAACCATGATCCATCCATGCTGACTCAAGGCTGCTAACTGCAGTATCTTATTATGAAAGTTCTGCTTATGGTTTCCTTTTTTAAATGGGAGAAGGGTTTTTTATGTATATACAGTATAGACAGACTGAAAGTGGGTTTTATTCTGCTTTGCAATGCTGTACATTTCTGCAGTGGTAGGTATACAGTATGTAATTATATAATTATGCAAGAAAGAATTGTACAAAAAACTGAGTTGAAATATTGTTATGTTCACTCTATCACTTTTAAACTGGATAGGTCTAAGTCATAATTGGCGACAATTTTAACATTAGCCCTGAATCTGTATTGCATGTAACACTGTGAAAGAATGGAACAGAAAATTACAGCTATTTAAAGTAGACCTGAGTCTGTTCTCACTATCAATGGTGATGTTTTGCCTGGCAAAAAGAATGAAGCCCAAATGTCCCTTGACCTTTTACTTTCCAAAGCAAACAAGATGAAATAAAAAATAAAAAAATAAAACAGGAAAGGTAAAAAGACAGTTTTTACCTTCTCTTCTTCTTTGTTGTTCAGCAGTATGAAATGGCTAATATGCCCATATACTTATCAGTGACAAGATTGAAACCACAACATACCAAATGTTCATGTGGGTTGTATCAGGTATCTTACTCATTTGGGTTCCTTTAAATAGCCTTGATGTGCCATTGTGAAATGAAGGAAAAACAACACAGTAATGCCTAAATAATAATATATTAATTATTAGTTCACTAATGAGTTCATAAAAGCTGACAAATCGTTTTATGTGTAATAATAATTTCTATTAAGCGAGGTGTTTACAGCTCAACTAAATTGTGTTTTAATTGCTACCTGGCTACTTATTACCATGTTTTTTTTTTTTTATGTTATTAACAAACATACACAAATGTGACTTACTGGAAATACTATATATACTTAGATAGGTCATAGATACCAATCTTGGTATCGTGTCATTCATTTTCGTATTTAAATACTAATGAATATACTCTAACCGTGAGACTGTGACTCAGTGTGTGATAGGTCACCTGTGCCAGTTGTAGAAATGCAGATTATTGTGCAATGCACGTAATGCACACAACTCTCTTGCTGTGGAGACACACATGGATTATGAAGCTGCAGGTATTAAATACTCTCAAACAACTCAAAGCAACAGACACAGCAACAGCTCCTGTTAACATTTTCTCAAACCAGGATGAGGCTACAATCACTGGTGAGTCTCATTAATAACCTGTTGGGGAGGTTTGTGTGATATTTCAAGCATTTCAAGCATTTTGATTTCTCTTATGTTTATGGACCTGTGCTGTAAGTAAGTAAGTAAAATTGTATTTATATAGCACCTTTCAAGACAAATATCACACAGTGCTTCACAAAGAAATACCAGAGCATTTAAAATAAAACAAACAAACAAACAAACAAAAAAAAAGTTAACCAAACGCAATTGTTAAAAGATGAGTTTTTAGTTGTTTTTTAAAAGGGTTAGGGTTAGGGTCCACAGATCTCAAGCTCAGAGGGAGAGTTCCAGAGTCTGGGGGCCACTGTGGCAAAAGCTCTGTCTCCCTTAGTTCGCAGCCTCGTATGATGTACAACAAGTAGGCCCTGATCACATGACCTCAGGGACCTTCCTGGTTATATAGGGCTGTAAAACTTCAATAATGTAAGCTGGTGCTTGTCCATGAAGAGCTCTAAAAGTCAGAACCAGAATCTTAAAATGGACTCTGAATTCAATGGGAACCCAATGCAGCTGGATTAGAAACGGTGTCACATGCGAGTACTTAGAAGATTTGGTCAGAAGCCTTGCTGCAGCGTTTTGAACAACCTGCAGACGTTCCAGGGAGTTTTTGCTTAGACATATAAACAATGAGTTACAGTAATCCAAACATGATGAAATGAATGCATGAATAACAATCTCAAGTTTAGTACATGATACAATAGGACTTAATTTGGCAATATTTCTTAAGTGATAAAAGCAAGACCGAACCAGAGATTTGACATGAACATCCAAAGTGAGAGCAGAGTCAAAGGTTACCCCAAGGTTCCTGATAGACGATTTAACAAATGTTGAAAGGGGACCAAGAGCTTTCATTATCTTAGGCACAAATCTGTCAGGGGCACAAACAAGGACTTCAGTTTTTCCTTCATTAAGTTGGAGGAAGTTGTCAGCCATCCAACCTTTAATGGAGTCTAAGCACTTATTCAGGATCTGCAGCTTAGAAACATCTTGGGGCTTAAAAGAGATGTATAACTGAATGTCATCTGCATAGCAGTGATAACAAATGTCCTTAAAGGTGCTCAAAATGTGCTGAAGAGGAAG
>VUQS01035574.1:0-13752 GCA_015108495.1 Heterochromis multidens | reverse complement strand
TTTACTTTAAAGGTTAGCCTTCTTACATATGTTTCATATGTTTAAATTCTGTGTGTGTGTGTGTGTGTGTGTGTGTGTAAACTTGGCATGGCTTCTTAGGCTCAGTCCATAGTGACTGATGTGCTTATAGCTCCAATCCCTCTTATGTTAAATACCATTATAATACATTCCCCTTTCAATCTGCACAACAGGCCTTTTCACACCAAAAACAACAACATAAAGGTGAATGACTATAAAATGCTGCAGTAGCACATGAGTTAAGTAGTTTGATGTTGCAGAAAAGAAGACATTGATCGCTTTTTAAAAGGTCATTCATGCAAAATTAGCATTTAACTAAATGGCAGAAAAATTAGAGCAGCAAAGTCACTGAAACACAAAATCTGTAACTCATGAAACAGCTTAAATTAAATAGGATGACTTATCAATTAACTTTAGCGTTACTTAAAAAAAACCATCACTGTGACAACTAGATGTTTAAGGACTTTATCATTTTAAGCCATTCTGACATGTCATGCCAGGAAAGCCACATGTTGGGGGAAAAAAACAAAACAAAAAAAGCTGCATTAATATGGCTTCTTCAGCTTCAGGGTCCTGATGTTGCTGGCTCACTGACCCCTATGCCTTAAAAGAACAGGGGCCTAATGTTATTAGCAACACCTGTGCCATTCCTACTATCCCATGTCATAACATCTGCAGTGGGTGCCTATTGTAGTTCCACCAATACTGAATTTGACATCACTGCCAAGACATATAGGCTGATATTCTTCGCCTACCGATCCCATAAATTAAAATCTTGAAGAATTGTGACCCAAATATTGCCACTGGGTAGCTTTTAAATTCAGAATGAGCAGTAAAAATGAAGGACATTCTCTAGACCATTTGGTTTTTAAATATTATATATCAGATGAATAATGTACTGGCCAATATTCTGTTAATTTGGGGCTGGAATCGGGTTTGTCAAGCTGCTGAAAGAGGTGCCCATGAGGAGAAAAGATACAAAAATTTGAATTAATTCCTACATCCAGATTCTACTATTAAGTTGAATGTTGTCATTTTGTATTTTATAGACTTTTTACAAAAAAAAAAAGATGGAAAAAAGACATCAAGACAAAATCATCTCAGGATTTATTTTATATTATATGGGGTAGCAATGAAGAAGCTTGGGGCTCCTTTCAAATAATACTGAAAATACTAGAGATAAAAATAGCATGGTGCACATTTGTAACCAATCTCTAAGAGCAGTTAATGTAAAGTGCCATCTAATGACTCATTTGTTCCACCTACATTATGAAAGAATGTGTCAGTTAGTGGAAGTTAATTAACCTTAAGTTAACATTTGAAAAACGAGTAGTTCAAAAGCAGGCCTACCCCCAAGGCAATGCAACACACTCAAATGTGGTGCAAATAGACACTCCTCCAAATGAACTGGCTAACTTCTGTAGCAAGAATAATGGATAAATCAACTTGATTTCATCAATTTTCTCTCCCCCTGTAGTCTAATATTACATTGCCTCTTCCTCCGGGCCTCCCTTTTGGCAATGCTGCCTCCCATCTTTTTCCTCTGTGCCTGCCGCATACTAATGAGCAAGCTTTGTGCAGCCTGCCACAAAGTGCAGTCCCTGACACAACACATACATCACTGTGAGAGCTGCGATCTGGTCAGCATGACTCTGCTGCCTCTGCTGTGTAACAAGAGCTGGGCTTTGTGCAGAGCCACTTTCTCTGAGAACTTGTACACAGGAACCAAGCCACCTCAGGTACAGGGTGCCAAAGAGAGCTGTGGTATGAATCCCATGTGCTATGGTTGCCATGAGGCTCTCACTGAGATGGGCGCTGCTTTATTACTGTCAAAACTTGCTTGAACAGGTATCAGTAAGAGCCAATGTGCTTCTGTAACGGCATAAAAAAATTAATGGAAAATCTTTGTGGCTCAGGTGAAATTATTTTTTAATATCTGCACTCAAGAAAAAATAAAAGTCACTGAATTAAACTCTAAAATAACCATCCTGACGTCTAACATAGTTTGCATCAGTGCAAAACTTTTTCTGAGAGCTTCACAAATTATTCAGTGATATTTTTACTTTTCATCTCCTTAGTATGCATGTATCTGTATTTTCTCCAACCAAAATTTACCTTACTTTAAGTGTTTTTTTGAGTATCTATATTTAAAGCAGCAGAGTACATTTTTTTTAAATAACACTACTATTAACCACACCACAAATACTGTATGCCATGTATTTTATATAGTACAAAAAAAAGCATGCTTTAAAATTGTGTTATGTTTTGAACATACATCTTTTTTTGTGGTTTTTATGGGTTGCAATCATGTAATGAACAGCCGTGAACAACATTTTTGTGTCTGTTCAATTAATATTAGACATTAGGGTTGCTAAAATTCATTAGCTTCCCACCGATTCTATGTGCACCCCCCACATTCTGCAAAGCTGGTCTTTCACATGCAGGAAATAGATTTGAACAACCTTAAAAATGACAAAGCACCTGCTTTCTATACTGCTAAAACCATGAAGGACATTTTCTGCATCTTTGTGTATCCACGTCTGGTCAGAATTCTGTAATCTGTCTCTTTATTACTACTTCAACTGATGCACCAGCAAGAAACTGGGGCTCAAGATAGTCCCACATGCCTGGACAATTTGTCTGGCTGATGCAAAACATGACCCAGACTGGAAAGAGTGCAGGCTACCTGGGGTAACAAGACCAGGATGCCAACCGTGTGATCTACTACTACAAATTAGTATTCAAAGACTACAGGGCTTAGGGATCAAGGCCTGTCCATAAGGAGAACCATACCAGACTGCTGCATCAGGTGTCTATTCAACTGAGCACAATCACTTCTTGGCACTTGCTGTGCAATGTGTTAATACTGTATCTTTTGATGAGCGCTCAAAGCTGCAATCCACTTATGTGTGAGCTACGCATGGATGTCACTGTTAGTCAGATCTACAGTATTTCTGCAAATGTTATAAAATATAAATGATTTGATGAAAACAAGTCAAACAGCTCATTCACAAGTACTTTTGCAACTAACACATTTTCTCACTTCATCTTTTAATCTAGAACAAATACACCAGAAGACAGTGAGAAATGCCAATCACAGTTTCCATAATATACTATAAGACAGGGAAAGCTAGAAAATTCTCACATTAATGAAAATAAAGCTGACAAATATATTTTTAAAAAATATTTGCTTGAAGAATGGCGCAGGTGATTAACTGATCATAACAGCTCACTAATCAGCTCTTGCATTCAGAGTTGGGACAGAGCAGCAAACAGTCATAAGGTATAACTGAGTCATGCATGGGACACACATGGATGAACAAGGTATGCTTAACCTGATAAGTTTAGATTCCAACTTTAGGATAGATTGTTTTCATATCTAATGTTATGTATGTAATGTCTAACATGAGAGTGCATCTTGTAGGAAACGTGATATCTCAAGACATTCCCAAATGGCCACACTGTGGATGGAGCATTTTAAAACAAAAAGCCTACTAAAAAAACCACAGTGCAGCCAGATCTCACCTCTAAGATAGCCCAGACAAGGTGAGGCATGTGGAGGGTTTTCTAACACTTGAGTGCTTACTGTAGAGGCATAACTAAAAAAAGCAAACTGATTCAACCCAAGCAATTAAGAAGTTATTTTCTTGATCGTCGGTAAGGAAATGCATTAACATTTATATGACCAGACTTTTAATCGATGTACAGTACGCAAGCCAGGCCAAATCAGAAACATCACATCTAACATAGGAGGGAGGTATGATCACAAAGCCAACAACGCCACAAACCAAATAAACTTTCATGATTTATAATCGCCACTATTCTTCTCGTCCAAGGTCACCTCCTTGTACACCTGTAGACTGCTCCCAGTACTCCTGCCACATTCAGCAATGTTAATGCAGAGCTGTAATGTAACGTCCTAAGACATCTAAGGGAAGGTTTGAACTGTGGTTGGTACAGCACAAAGTGCTTTAAAATGTACTTGTTTTTTGACATCAACAAAACAGAATTCACCTTTAAAAGGTAAAGGGGTGCAATTTTTGACACAGTGAGGAAATCCAGCATACATGGCAAATAAGCATGTGTAAGTGACCATACTGCTGGAAGCAGTCCAGAGGTGCACAAGAGGACAACCTTGAAGTGGATAGCAGTATTGTTTTTGCTTTTAACGGGTGAAGCCACTGAACTTTTTGACCACACCTTCTAAAGTATCTGCAGCTATGATGACTAAACAGGGGAAACAAAATGCCCTAGCTATTAATATAACACAAGCAACATGATCATGTCAAAACTTTCTCAGAGTCAAGTCCAAAAATCTAAAAGATTTATAGTCTAATAGTCTAATAAATTTAGATTTAAAGCCTTACAAGACTAAAAAGCATGATTCATACCTACTTAACTCCACAGCATGAAATTCTATTTGTTCTATCTGAGCTGGTCCATTATGCGGAGTCTCCTGTCTCTTCTCTCTCTTACTCACATAAAGAGTGAGCGTTTTCGTCATGCAGAACAATTTTAATGTCTTTACTGTGTCTGTCTCCTACCGAGAGACATAATAACCCAACTCATAACCACTTCAGTTTTCATTAGCCTCATCAAAGCACTGAGTGCACCTAATGACACCAGTGAACTTTCCTTCAATCAATAAAGCTTTGATGGAGCCACTTAATCTCCAAGAAAAACAGCCCCACCCACTGAAGGATTGAATAGAATAGAACAGAAATCCTCAGTCTGAGGTATTCAGATATCACTAAACTCTGGGAAAACATATATATTTCTATATTTTACTAAGTAACCTTCAGGAAAATATGTGGTAACATATATTGTAAAGTATAATAAGAATGTTTTGAAATATTTTGAAAATAATGTTGGATTAAGTTCAGTCTGTAAAATAATGAAAACTGTGGCATCTGACCATGTCATTTCTGTAATGGATAAACTGAGTTACTGAGTGATGCCTGTATGTTATCTAACATTTTGTTGACTATGAACTAATTATGAAAATATATCCAATAAAAGAGGGCAGCACGATGGCTTGGTGGTTAGCACTGTTGCCTCACAGCAAGAAGGTCCTGGGTTCGACTCCACCATCTGGCCGGGGCCTTTCTGTGTGGAGTTTGCATGTTGTCCCCGGGTACTCCAGCTTCCTCCCATAGTCCAAAGACATGCAGTTAGAGGGGTTAGGTTAATTGGTGATTCTAAATTGCCCATAGGTGTGAATGTGAGCGTGAATGGTTGTCTGTCTCTCTGTGTTAGCCCTGCGACAGACTGGCGACCTGTCCAGGGTGTACCCTGCCTCTCGCCCTATGGCAGCTGGGATAGGCTCCAGCCCCCCCCCGTGACCCTGAATTGGATAAGCGGAAGAGAATGGATGGATATCCAATAAATCTATTCTCTTTTAATCTGCTGGTCTTACTTTGTTACTTGCAGTGGTGTTTGGGTGAGTAGGGTGGACCAAACCACCTTTCAACAGGAGAGCAGTCAGAAGGCATTTGTTCATTTAAAAAAAAAAAGGATACCCAGGAAGTATTCATTTAGAAAACATTAAAATGTATCACCATTACCTTGTCTGCATCCACTTTGCCTCGTATGAACTCTAATTTCCAGAACTGCAGTGCCTGCTCCAAAGACAGGCCAATACCTTTGAGGAAGAGACCATATTGCATCCGACCTCCATGGCGTAGATGGTGGTTTTCTCTAAGGGCCTGGTGGAGTTGCCTCATACACAGTGGGAATGACTTCCCTGAAAGCTGTGAGCAGTTAATTGTTAATGACCAACTTGAAGAAATTTATTATATAATATATCTGTGCATGAAATGATCTATTTTGTTTCTATGGACTACAAAGAACATGTATTTAGTGACATTAAATACCCCATTTTTTTTATTCCCTCCTGCAGTCCAGCAAAGTTACAATAAGCGACTTCTATGCAAAAAGGCACCTTCAAGTTGACATTTCAAGAAGAGATGTTTAAAGCAACTTACTGAATCAATCTGATCCAAGGAGATTTTCCCAACATTCTTCTGGATGCTGTAATCCTGTCCCACATATGCATGACTAAATGAAGAAAAACAATAATAATAATAATTTTAAAAAGTGGCAAATAAGACTTTGGTGATTTCAGAATTTTAGAAGCAATCAACGCTGCCATAAAAACTGATCATATATCTTCACAGAAAATAATGTTATGGCCTTACTCTGAAGACACTTTACTTAAATGAAATTTTAAAATAATATCACTGTATTAAATCCACTGTGTCTCTTACCAAACAAACTTGAAACTACTGAAATACGTAGTTTTTTTAAGCTGAGTCCAAAGTATTAGCTTTACATCACAGTGTTTTCAGATTACTGACCTGCCCACTAATCTTGAGAACCTGTGTACTAATCCCCACCAAAAATCAGGTATAACCACCTATTCCACCCCATATTCATGTTTTTAACTTTTATCAAAGGCTAAAGAAACATTGTCACCGTTTTATGAGACAAACTGATGGCCAAAAAAAAAAAAAAAAAAAATAAAAAAAAAAAAAAAAAAAAAAAAAAAAAAAAAAAAAAAAAAAAAAAAAAAAAAAAGTCTAGTCCTATTAAAATATAAATCAAACATTTCATGTTTGTGTTTCACAATTATTTCACTAATAAAATCATTTTTATTTTTTTGGGGGGGTTGATACATTTAAAATGTTCCAAGTGAAGAATAATAAATCAAAAATGCATTTAATGTTTTAACCTTCTAATGTTCTAACATACACTATATCGACCAAAGTATTGGGCCACATCTCTTAATTCTTCTTTGAATTCAGGTGTTTTTAGTCCCATTGCCACAGGTGCATAAAATCAAGCACCTAGCCATGCAGTCTGCCTTTACAAACATTTGTGAAAGAATGATTTGTTCTAAAGAGCTCACTGACTTCGAGTTTGGTACTGTAATAGGATGTAGAACAATAGAACAATTCAGTTTGTTAAAATTTCTTCCCTCCTAGATATTCTACCATTAACTGTAAGTGTTATTATTGCAAAGTGGAAGCATTTAGGAACCACAGCAACTCAGCTGCGATGTGCCAGACCACGCAAAGTTACAGAGCAGGGCTGCCGAGTGCTGAGGCGCATAGTGCGTAAAAGTTGTCAATGATCTGCTGACTCAGTAATGCACCAGGAGCTTCATGGAATAGGTTTCCATGGCCGAGCAGCTTCTGTAGATGCTCTAGTACTTTTGGCCATATAGTTTATTCATAATGTTTACATATATATACATATATACACATATATATATATATTTAGAACAGATCAAACTATCTCCTTTAAGATATATTCAGTAGATTTAAAAGTACTGTACAAACACCTATAACAAACTCTCACAGCTTAAGATGAAGTCTTCAAATGTCATTTTGTCCAACCAAGAGTACAAAACCCAGAGATACTCAATTTTTTATAAAATTAATAAAATATTCCTATTTGAGAAGCCAAAACCAAAGTATTTTCTCTATCAACTGACTGACAGCTCTATACTGTTTATTCCATTACCTAGTAATTAAAACTGCTAGTATCGCTCCACCTTTTAATTCCCCAAGTAAACTACCACTACCACCAATATTTTCTCCCAGAAAAGCATAAGGCATGGTAGATAAAACAATGCACAAGTTGCCTACTTCTAGTAAACTTATAATTGAAGCTGCATTAAGATCAGTATGAGATTATGCTGAACACGCAGAGGCAAAAAGTTTGCACAACATCTGGACTTAATTTACAGGGGCAGTCTGGGTTAACTCAGACCAGCCAAAAGCCTCCAATATTCTTTGGTGCAGAAGATCAATTATGCTAGAAGTCTTTTTCATGAGCACACTAGCAAAATAGCAGCAATGTTATTCATCCTGCTTCTTACCTGAGGTGGTTAAGGAGAGGCTGGAGCCGTTCATCAGAATGCACTGCTGGTAGCGAGCGAGCTGTCAACTGCAGAAGAGATGGGCATCACATGAGTAATGGCAAACAGTCTAGGTCAAAGTGTTATAACAGCCCAACATTGCAGGTTAAGTGCATCTGATTCACTTTAAACAATTTGCACTTAAAACCAGTGCACAGAATCTCTTAATTAAAACTGTCTTTCTGGACCCATGTTATCCAAATTGATCAGAAACTAGTAAACAATTCAACCCAAAAGGTAAATTCACCACAGTATCTATCATTAAAGACCTTGATTATGTGTTGCTCAGTGCTTACTAAATTCTAACCAAAAAAAAAAAGAGGAAATAATGGGATGCGTGATCAATCCTGCAAAACCAGTGAGAATTCACAACATTTAAAAAATTAAAGGAATGACAAGAATCCTGATTTACTAAATGTCTGCTTGCAGCCTCTTGTCAGTTTAGTGTGTCAAAACCCTTAAAAGTGATAATGTGAATGCATCTCCATGCAACCTTGGCTTTAAAACAGTAAGATGATTTTTATGAATTCAGGTTGAGCAAATCATTTACACAACACACATTTTAACACCATCTGAAAACATGTGACAGCAACTGTCAGGCTATTCCTTACAACATCCTCTGACTTTTAGCTTTTACATGCTGTCTCAGCCTTAAAACACAGTCAGCTATAGGGCAGAATTATGTTTTTTCATTAAAAAAAAACAAAAACAAAACAAACCCTAAAGATCCATGTTCATTCCTCTGCAAAAAGCTTTAGTCTAAATCCTGACTCTCGAGTCTTGGACAATTCAAGGTCTGCCTTACACATGCACCGAAAACATTTTAAGATGCAGCATTCTGTTTGTTAAAATGAATAACAAACCAATAAATGGAGTCATATGGAGAGGCAGCTTTCCGTTTCATACCTTTTTAATGACACATTCTCTGTGATGTCCCCTTGCTGTCCCCAGCGAAGGAGAATAACCATTACAGTAACACATTGGCTCAGTTACAAGAAAAACTGTTTTGTTGAATTATTCCATTCCAGCAGTTAGTGGTCTGGATAATTACCTGAAAATTGGAGAACTGCAGAACCAAACAAAGTTGGTCTTTTTATTTGCGCTTTGTTTTCCTCTTCTAATTTGGAAAAAAAAACTGGTCTATGCCTATGTCTATGTCAACAATAGTACAAATGCAGTGGCTTGCTGTATTACACCAACCACACAAAAAAGATTCCTGATACTGGTGATTCTACAACCTGAGAACTTTTCAGCATCCTTAGGGTCATCTTCACTTAAATGGTACACAATACACTTCTTACTTTTTGAGAAATAAAAAGCACCAAATTACTCTGCATTCATTCTGCACAGTGGCATTCAGCCACATCTAAAACTACTCTCAGAAATCACAATTCGATATTTCTGGTAATCAAACAATTCATTTAGACAGAAGTGAGTTTTAGATAAGTAGTTCAAATTGCCAGAAAGCATTTTAGCTCACTGGCTCAAAGGAGCCCACTCTTTGTCATGAGGACATGGTATTACCTGAAAAGACAGTGAAAGTGACTACTCTGTTACAGTGACAGGCAACATAACACGACCACATAACAAAAACTGAAGTCCACATAGAGATGATTTTCTCTTGAAACTGTTACTCCATTGTTTAAACTACCAGACTCAAAATCTGGTGTCTCATTTGACTTAGAGCTTTATAGTTGTGTGCATTCACCATGAATGGGTAATGCAAAAAGAACCCATGTTAAGGCCAGAGCTCTAGTGTAAAACATTATATGGAAGACTAGCATACAATTGTATATAGGAACTCATGCAAAATCAATATAAAGTAAGGTAAAGGCTGACACATTTTGCAGGTACTGATAACACACTGTACGTGAAAAAGCAAATGAAATAAGCATGCAATTTGGACCGAGTTTTTCTTTGAAGAGAATGAAAATAAAAAGTGATTCGTGCAGAAGCCTCTGATAAAACCTCATAGCAGATTTTTTTTTTTAACAGGTGCACTTTTAATAAACTCAAAGGACGTCTTTGGCTGTGTTACAAGATGTGGCTCTACAGAGGAAGAATTCTGTCATGTAATGTAAATATATTTCTATATGTCAATAGTCTATTTGTATTTTCTTGTGTTTTTTAAGCAGTATTGGTTGATTAGGATGTGAGAACCTGGGTATTGATGTTTTGATAGCTGGATATAGTGAACTCTGACCACCCGATGTGGATCTATAATGGGAAAAGAGCCAATTTTCAGTAAAAGGTGCCAAACTATAAAACACTGACCCTCATATTGATCCAATATTTACTCTACCTTACTGTACCCATTTATAAATGTGTGGGCTACATCAGACAACTTTGAGTTTCTTCCTAACTTTTCAGTTTGTTGTGATAAACATTAGGGGACATCTTCTCCATAATTCTTGACAAAAGTGCCTGTTCTAATCTAGAAATATTTTTACAGAGCAGTCTTGTTTCCACAACTGTTACCACTCTATATCACAAAATTTAATTCACACATATTGCTGGCTAAGGTATCAGGTAATTATAATGTAATACTATATTATTTTCTGTGTCTCAGTACAGCAACTCATCTATTTTAAGATTTCATGCCTAATTAATAGAACATGTCTATTCATAAACCACAAACTGACACTGCCTTTAGCTGCTGTTGATGCTCCTTGTGCCCGTTTCGCCATCTGGACCGCTTGCCACCATGGAGCTGAACTTAGGTTGTCTTTTCAGATATATTATTAAAAAAAAAATGCCTCTGGTTCCCAAAACATTGCATTTCAAGTCCCTCGGGACATTCAAAGCAATGCAAAAGCTTGGTGATATGGTGCCATCATAAACCCCCTTCAGCAGCCTTTAAAAAAAACATCATGCCTGTAGGGACAATAAGCACTTTCCTACTAGATGTCCCCAATCTTTCCTCCAGACATTTTATGTCACATGTGCATACTCATTCCCCTCATTTGAACCCTGTGTTTCTACCGTTTCCTTCAGGGCACTGAAAGCAACAGTGGCAATTTAATAATTTGCCTTATAGAATCAGGGATTCTGAATACACAAATGGCATGAAAGTACATGAAAATGGCCACTAGTACAAAATAATACAAAGTGAAGGTGTGGTGGAATGAGTCAGAAAGATGATGATTAAAGATGGTCTTGTACTGGAGGCAATAAAGTGGTCCTACATGTTTCTTTACTGTAGTCTGAACAATACTGGAGTTTGAGGAAGATACAGATTATGGGTATTTAAAAAGCTCCAATACTGGTTTAGCCTTTATGTTTAGGCTTATTGCTCCTGAAGTTTTCATTTGCACAGTCTCAATTGTGCTTCTGTATTATTGCGTTAAAATACATAAATAAATAAAATAAAATAAAATTTCACAATTTCACTTACTGCAAGAGTCTAAGGTGCTTGAAAGAAGGCGACTGGACTTCTTTAAGTTGTGTGAAGACAAATTCTTTCAAGCGCCTTAGACTACCATGACCTGGATGACTGAGAACCTACACAGACTTACTGCAAGAGCTTTAGATAGCCTGGTGCGGAAATCATTGAGAACAATGGTGACAATATCCTGATGGGGAATGTACGCGTAGCCTTGTTTGAGGTACACTTTCCTCATTCGCACAAGATCCAGGGCATCTTGAAATGGCACCTTTAAAATGAAATGACAGTTGGAAAAAAACAATTAAATCATGAATGTGTTCACAGTAAAAAGGCCAACCGTGTGGCCTTAGTAATTTGGCTGCTTAAATTGTGATCCAAGGATACAATTTAAGATCAGCAAAGCAAATGGATAATTCACATTCTCCCAGTAAATATGACTGTCAGCAGCAAGCCTGAAATTTAAATTAAGCTCCAGTAGCAGCTTTTAAATTTTGTTAATAGAAAAACTGCATTTAATCCATTTGCATGTTAAATCATTCATAATCACAGCCTTTAAGAGATTTGCCTACTATGCACATGGGAATGAACAATACTATGTCAATGCATTTCTTTAGTAATAGAGTAAGATATACACATGTGGGGCTGTAATTCTACATTTGGAAAAGCAGGATTTTTCCATAATGTTGGTTTAAACTTCCCCAGGGAGAAATATTTGCTCATTTATTTCATATCAGTAATGATCTGTCTCTATCTGATGAGATACTGGCTCCAGGGGAAGAGGAGTTTATTAAAAAAAAAACAAAAAAACAAAAACAAAGTAGAGCTAAGCAGACAAATCAGAGTTTTACTTCAATGTATAAAAGTACTCTCAGCATTAGACAATACATGTGATGCTAATGAGAAAGCTTGAGTAGTAATTTGTCCAAGTCTAATATTGAACAAAAGGAAGATGTTACTAGAATTCAAATCCAATTTTATGCATTTAAAAACACTCTGCTTGACAAAAGGATCCAACATGTTCTGCAAATTCTAACCAACCTATTTTACACCATTTATCAGCATGAACTGTGCCATTAGTTCTAATGGTTGCTACTTCAAAAATTCTTCTGAATGAATCCTAACTATGCAGAAAGAGGGATCAAGCAGTCATCAAACATGTTATAAACTAATCAACCTAACAGTGCTACTGTTTAGATGTCTTGGAACTTACATTCACTCTGTGGGGTCTACAGGAGTATAAACTGTTGCCTACACTATGTATAAAAAATGTTTTAAGGAAGCATGAGAGCTCAATTCCTCCCACCGCTACATGCAAAGAGATGAGTAGCTCACCTTGTAGAACTCGTGCTCCTTCACAGTGATTCCACTGATGCCAAAGCTGGAGTTTATAAGTTGATCCTTCAGCTCCATCTTCTCCTCGCTGCTAATCTGAAAAGTTATAAAATTTCAGTGAAGAGCTACAAAGGCTGAACTGTGTCATTGTTAATATGCTGTTAATAAGCTTGTGGAAACCAAACATTATTTATAAAATGAAAGCTCACTTTGCATTCTTGCTTACACATGAATTTTAATGAGCTTTCCCCCAATGAATTCACCACCATTTTATGCAAACCTACTGCAGTTCTTTCCTTACATGAGCATAAAAACACACCTAAAATCAAAATAGAAACTAAGTACACTGTGATTGTGTTCTTATTCCAATATGCTTGGGATTCTATATATAAACACACACACACACACACTTGAAATGTAATTTTTTCACAATTAAATCTTTTAGTAAATAGGGCCAACTTTGTGAAGATGCATTTAAAGGACAGCATTCATGGGTCCTGTTATGATGATTGAACAGCTCCACCTAGTGAAAATACAACTGAACATCACTATGCCGTGTATGGAAACAACTCCCATAGATTCAGGCCTGTGGTCTCTACATACTCAGAGCTTGACTTAGAAACATAATGTAGGATATTATTTTCTATAACACATATTTGTGAGGAGCCACTTTTACATTTTGCCTTACACTTTCTCACACCAACGTCATCCTTTCCTAATATCCACACATACAGTGGGGCAAAAAAGTATTTAGTCAGCCACCAATTGTGCAAGTTCTCCCACTTAAAAAGATGAGAGAGGCCTGTAATTTTCATCATAGCTATACCTCAACTATGAGAGACAAAATGAGAAAAAAAAATCCAGAAAATCACATTGTCTGATTTTTAAAGAATTTATTTGCAAATTATGGTGGAAAATAAGTATTTGGTCAATAACAAAAGTTCATCTCAATACTTTGTTATATACCCTTTGTTGGCAATGACAGAGGTCAAACGTTTTCTGTAAGTCTTCACAAGGTTTTCACACACTGTTGCTGGTATTTTGGCCCATTCCTCCATGCAGATCTCCTCTAGAGCAGTGATGTTTTGGGGCTGTC
>VUQS01035571.1:0-13541 GCA_015108495.1 Heterochromis multidens | reverse complement strand
AGTTTGAAGACGATCCATAAAAAAGTGTGGGTAATATAAAGTTTTTACTGATTTTCACATTTGGTGTGACCTTGATCTTGATCCTGACCAGATTTTCACCAACATTAAATCAGCTCAAGCTGTTATTGGTATCTACCATCTGTCATGGTCCCCGAGCCTCTCGCGCGGCTCTGCCTTTTTCGTTTGTTTTCTTTTGCTCTCTCTCTCCCTCTCTCTCTCTCGCTCGTTATCGGTGTGTTGGGGTGTGTTCGCTCCTGCCTTCCTTCTACAGTGGCTCCACCTGTTTCCCTGCCTCTCCGTGGCCACTCATCTGTCTGTTGTCAGCTGATCAGGCTCACCTGTTTCTGATTCCTGGTTAAGCGGTCTTTTTAAGGCTGGGAAGAACACTCAGTCAACGCCAGATCGTTGCATCAGCAAGGTACGCTCTTGGCTTCAGTCTTGTTTTTTGCCTCTGCATGTTTTTGCTCTGGACTTACTCTTCTCTCTGTGCAGACAATCCCCGAAGCCTGTATATTGCGAACAGAACTGTTATGTGTGTGTGTGAATCAAGGAAGCGAACCATTCCTGCACAGCCACCCTGGAAACCAAACTCTTCACTGACAATACTGAAACTCACTGTGTTTTTACTGTAAACCTTTGTCCAATAAACCTGCTTACTGTTACAGTGTTTTGCTCCTGGGTTCTCCCTTTGTTGGTACATGACACCATCACACAAGATTTGAAAATGATATCTTGACAACTGTGGACACTAGGCTGCTAAGAAACAGACAGACAAACAAATGGAACCGATTACATACTCCCATCCTTCGGGGGGAGAGCCATCTCAAACTGGTTTCTTGAACGTAACAATGAGTTCACTGTACTCAAATGGCCTCCACATTCACCAGATCTTAGTCTAATAGAGGAATTATTTGATGGTTACATGTCAATATGGCCCAAAATCTCTGAGGATTGTTTCCAGCCTCTTGTTGAATCTATGCCATGAAGAATAAAAGCAGTTCTGAAGACAAAAGACAATTTCATGCCAGCAACAGTATTTAAAAAAGGTTGTATCACTTCTTCTTTTAACAAATCTGTAAGCATTTTGGAACTGAGGACACTAACTAATGTAATTTTCTCATTCTTGCTTAATTAAGGATTTTGGCTGCTCAAAATTTCAGCAATAATGGTACCTTCACAAATGTCCGAGTTACCAGTGCCACTAACTTGCAATCATTTATACAGTTCTTCTTTGCATGGTAGCAGTTTAACTTGCATGTGTTGATTCAATGACAAACAAGCATTTGACATAAAATTTCTGAACTAATACTTATATCAACAACCCAAAACTAACCATAATGTAACATGTGGGGACTCACTTAACTGTTGAAGTGTCTGCTCAAACTAGAAACCCAGTTGATTATTAGTGCACCTCTGCCAACTTTCAAAGGGGTGATCATCATCAGTCTTTGAATGATTCCTTGGCTTCACCCAGTTTGGGATTAAATTCACCCCCAGGCTGCTGCCATTGTCCAGAATATTAGACACATACACATACACATACACACACACACACACACACACACATAGATATATATGTGTGTGTGTGTACTTGTTTTGACATCTTTGTGAGGACCGAAAATTGACATGCTACTATACTTGTGGGGACAAACCGTCAGTGTGAGGACCTTAATGCCGATCCTCACAAGGTTGAAGGCATTTTTGAGGCTCAAAATGTGCTTTTAGTGTCAGAGTTACAATTAGGTTATGGTTAGGTTTAGGCTAATGGTTAGGGTTAGGCATTCATTTTTGATGGTTAGGGTTAGGGTAAGCGGCTAGGGAAAGCATTATGTCAATGAGATGTCCTCACAAAGATAACAAGACAAGTGTGTGTGTGTGTGTATGAAGTATCAAGCATATAAGTATCAAGGTACCCTGGGCCCTCTTGCACCCTTTACTCAGAATCATGGGACCAGACCACGCCCATCTTTGAACTCGACCTTCATTTTCACTACACATGTAAAGTTTTGTGACTGTTATCTCACATGGTTGTGATGCTCTGTCCACAGACATCCAGTAAACAATTGCTAAAGTATGTAAAACCAGCTTTATAGGTGAAGAAATCAGGAAGTCCTTCATTTATCCTTTATCTGGCCACTTTAAATGTACCACTGTGCTAACACTAGTAAAAAAGTTATGATCCTCCCATTCTGTAACTTCTCTTCTGTGTATTTTTTGTATGTTTAGGGTATGTCCAAAGAGCGGATGATAGAGATCCGCAAGCGAAACTGCAACCCACTGCCACCCGTAAGGCCCTTCTTCTTCACCGTGTATGTGGTGCTCTGATTTGAATTTTTCATGCAAAAATGACTCATATTTGTTGTTTCTACCCTGACCTTTGTTTGCACAGGAAAGTTACAATGGTGATAGAAAAGCAGCTGAAGAGACTGTGGCATACTACTAACATCTACATCCATCCTCAACTGCATGAGTATTGTGACAAACTCGCCTCCTACTTACCAGATCCTCTTATGGTGCTCTGCTGGATTTGGTTAGCTATAGTCCAGGAACCTAGTTAATACAGGGGCTGTTTTTAAAACATTCTCTGGTCTGTTTTCTTGTCCAGGTGATTTATCTGACCAACAGCGGTTCAGAAGCCAATGATCTGGCAATGCTGATGGCTCGTCTCCACACTGGCAACTTTGATATAATTACTTTCAGGTACATGTCCTATGGTAACATTACTCTGCAGCAAAGCTTAATTTGTTTGGCCATTAATAAACAATTCCACCTCAATGAATCTCATGATGAACCTTTTCTTTTTTACCTTCCAGAGGATCATATCATGGTGGAAGCCAACAGACCATGGATCTTACCTCAAACTCAACATTTAAGTTCCCCATTGCCACAAGTTTGGGATGCATACATGTATGTCGAGTGATATAATGCCGGTGTCTTACAAAAAAAAAGCTCTGTGCAATCAACAGCCCAAAGCACACATTGTATAATATAGGATAAAATATTAGATTATTAGAGATTATTGGTTATAGATTATTATAAATTTTTTAAATGATATTTAATGTGAACTATCAAGATGCACTGTGCTCTAGCATGGCTGTCAGTGACAGCTGCTGTTTCAGCTGGTAGAAGTCTTCAGGGTTTGGTCAGCCTTCTTTTGGTGCAGAGAAACAAGTTTTGATTTTCTGGGTGAAAAGCAGTGGCAGGCAAAGAGCAGCATCTTCCAACCTTTAAAGAGCTGCTGTAGATGCACCTGTGCATGCTGCACATGCTGCTAAACACAACTACACACTTTCTACCATATAATCACCAAGGCTGAAACAATTTAGCTGCAAAGCATGAACATGCTACAGGCTGTGCCTTTAGCATCCATATAAGCAGAATAAGCACTATTATGCTGTATGTATGTTGTATGTTGTACTTAATGATGAGAGGATGGGCCCCAGTTGGTGAATGTTAGTTAACTGTTGGAATTTGGATTATAATATTCTTCCGAGAAAAGACAATATTCTTGTTTGTCCTTCATGATGGTGTTGTTTTTGCTTTCTATCGTAGTACCCTCTTGCAAGGTTGGCAGTCATAGTGAGTCCAGCAATTGAGTCCAACTCTGCACCCTGCAACATGAAAGATATAGTCTAGTATAAAGCTACACGAAGGTGTAGATGTACATTCAAATTCATTCCCTTCGCCACAGGAAACATATTGGATGACTGAACCTGTTGCACCAGGATAGATGGATGGATGGATGGGGACAAGAGACGGTTGTTCTATGTGCTTCTCTGCCCAACCAGAGTTACATGGAGGGGGTGCCTGGGGTTGCTGAGGATGATCTGCAACTTGTGTCCTCATAGATGTCTCAAACACAGCCCCCAGAAAGTCCACAGTCCCACCTAACACTGAGCTAGCCTTTTTTAAGCAGCTTGTCCAGCTTCTTACTGTTTTTATAAGTGATGTTGTTACCTCAACAAACAACAGCAAAGACTGCCAACCACTGCATGATAAAACAAGTACAGCATTTCATTACACACAATGAAGAATTAGCATCATGAGAAAAAAAGAATCTGCGCTGTCCTTTTTTGTAGAGGGCATCAGTGTTGACAGATCAGTCCAGTTTGTCATCAAGGTACATACCAAGATATTTGTATAACTGGACCACTTCGATGTCCACCTCTTCAAGCCAAAGAGTGAGCTTGGACCTGCTAAAGTCATCCACCATCTCTTTAGTCTTGGTTGTACTCAAGATGAGGGAGTTCTCCCTAATCCAGTTACTGAAGGCACTAATCAACTCCCTGTATTCCTCCTCCTGACCGTTCCTTATATATGCAATAATTGCTGTGTCATCAGAATATTTCTGAATGTGGCAAGTGTCAGAGTTATGTCTATAGTGTTTATGTTTATATGTTTATAGTGTGAAGAAGAATGGGGCCAGAACAGTTCCCTGCGGGGCTCCAGCATTGCTCACCACTGTCCCAGAAACACATTCCCCAACTTAACAATAAATGTTGGTGTGTGGCAGACTCTGTTCAGGACACACATGGCACCTCAGTGGTTAAATAGAACCTTTCTCAGTATATTTCCTGAATTCTCAAAAACCAACATGCATACGCTACGTAGTGGTAGGGGTTTGTTGTCGGTGGGGGCACTACTTGAGCAGATGCTGCAAATAATCCTACGGCAGCATTCCAGGTTTTATAATGATTTCTTGGTTCTATGTTAACCATTAACTGTCAGATTGACCCAGCTGACTTGGTTTCTGCCCAATAAACAGACCATGTGCCCTGATGTGTTTAGAGGTCCTTGGGGAGGAAGCCACTGCAGGGACTCCCCTGTGCAGACCATCAGACACTGTAGCTGTGCTCAAGGTACACACACATACACCCCTGGTTTAACACACATCAATTATCTTTATTGTGGCTCTCATAAATAGGAACATTTGTCTCCATGGTCTAGGAGATTAAGCATTATTATCCTAACAGCAGCTTGCACGTGTGCCAAGTGCATGCTCATAAGGAATCTTATTACAATAATATGTCATACAATGTAAAAGATGGTAAAAATGAATTGTCTGTTTGGGTTAAATTTGCCTAGTAAATGTAGAACTTTAATAGCTGTGGTCAGAGAAAGGGCAGTAAAAAAAACTGCCCCTGCAGTTTAAAGTGCTAATCATTCACTTGTCGTAATGGCTAATCATTTTGAGGACATTTGTAAGCCTGAGTTTCACCTAGAGTTTACCTGGAAATTCAGCATGGTAGCACACCTGCATGTGAAACAATATCATTTCTATGTGAAATATAAGGAAATATGAAGAAAAGGTAATTGCTCAGTTCCACGTTCTTGTAGTATAATAAGCATTATTTTGGGAAACTGAACATATAGGCATTTATGAACTATTATTTTAGAAAAGAGATTTCTCTTTGAACCTGCAGGTCTTTGCACAGCAAATAAACATTATATTGAATAGTTAAAGGAGACATTTGCTACCAGTGCTCCGAGTCGAATTGCAGCTTTTTTTGGAGAGCCTATTCAGGTACTATATTCTTTTGATCCACTTGGCTGGATTTAGTTTATGCCATGAATGTGAAAAACATTCATTTTAACAAATATATTTGTTATAGTACTACTCAGGGTTGCTCTTATGTTCCACATGACTGCTTGTCTTGTTGTTATTTTAATATGTTACCAAAGTAATGTAAATGTGTTTTGTTTGTACAGGGCATGGGAGGAGCTGTACAGTACCCAAAAAACTACCTCAAGGAAGCTTACAAACATGTAAGAGAGAGAGGAGAAATCTGCATTGCTGATGAGGTCAGATACCATGAAGGTGTTGTGTTTTGCTCAAGCATAAAGTACATAAAGCAAAGACTGTAGCAAGGTTAAGGGAAACGCATTAATGGCCCTGGTTATAAAAGCAAAGCAAAACTCAATGCAATGGAATTTCTTTTAGAAACGCTTGGTTTCTTTCAGTAAACTGTGCTTCACATCTCTTTAGCAGGAGTGCTTGCAGTGTTTATCAAGAATTTTAATATAAAATGTGTTTGCACCTGACAGGTCCAGACTGGATTTGGCCGAACGGGAAGCCACTTTTGGGGTTTCCAAGGTCATGATGTCATTCCTGATATGGTTACAATGGCGAAGGGCATTGGGAATGGATTCCCAATGGGAGCTGTTATTACAACACCAGGCGAGATAACATAAAGATGAGCAAGTCCTCCTTGCTAAACAGTTAAAAGCTGGCAGCGTGGTGCATTTAATTTTTTGTCATTAAATCTGTTGTTAAACTGAAACAAAACTAGATGTTAAATGTTTTCTTTGTGTACATAGCATCATATCACATTTACTAATCGCATGTCATATCGCTAATTTTTGTACATACATATTGTACACAGTTTAATTGTAATAGTGATTACATGATCAGTGTTTACTCATTTCAGTAGCATGTATGGTATACTGATATCCCTTTTTTATAGAATTGTTTATAGAATTTTTTTGCTGCCTTGATTAAATTAGTTTATTGAATGATACCAACAATTTACAATTTCAGTTGTAAGATTCTCAGAACCAGCATGCTAAATCGATTAAAATAAAACATAAAAGACATGAGGGCAAACACTGACAAACACAGATTCACATGGTAATTACCAATACAGTGTTAGCCTTGAAAATGTATGTTTACTTCACTGAGTGGGTGTGTAATGATAGGGTGCTCTGTGTTCATGGTAGACCTAGCTCTTACATACTGGTCAACCTTTAGTTGCACAATTCATGCTCTTAAAGACCCCACTTTCCTCCAAAAATCCCACTTGGTGCCATTTATATAACCTAAAAATCGACATGAAACCCCTTGATACTTACACAAACCATTTGCAATGCATGTATTCTGAGGAATTTGTATTCGTGGCTGAATTTTTAATTACAAGCAGCAGTAAGTAGAGGTGTGAGCTTGTTTATTCATGTGTTTTTTTTTTCCAGAAATTGCTGCTTCCTTTGTGAAAGCTTCCCACTTCAACACCTTCGGAGGAAATCCCTTGGCGTGTGCTGTTGCTTCATCGGTGCTTGCTGTAAGAACTGATCGTTTTATTTCCATAGATGAGGTTGAGAAGTTCATAATAAAACAGTCATGCAAGTTTATAACGTTTGTCTTTTTGCCCAAATGAAGATAAATTACATGTTTTTTTCCCTGTTGCTACATACACCTCTGTAAATCACATGTGAGGGGGGAAGTACAGTGATTTATACTTGTTAGTTTTATTTGCCTCTACCTTTGCTAACAAAGCAGATATAACCTATCACACAACACAATGAGCCTGATAAGAAGCTGCAGCACATTATACATCATAAAATATACCAATAAGCAGAGGTGGCAAAAGTGCAGACATTCTCTACTTAAGTAGAAGTACAGATATTCGTGTTACAAAACTACTCTGGTAAAAATTGAAGTACTGATTCAACTTCTTTACTCAAGTAAAAGTGAAAAAGTACAGGCTCTGAAATGTACTCAAATAAAAAAGTAGCTCTTTGAAGGACATTTCTACTATATATTTGTGTGCAAAGCTAACTGAACCTTGTGCTATTCTAATATAAGAATAAAATAATATTAGTACATGGGAATACAAACTTTTTTTTTTTTTAACTTTGCCTCCACACCTTAACAGAAAAATGGGTTAAAGGGGTTAAAGTGGGATTCGGCAGGTGGAGGAATCCTAAGATAGGTTGTAGCGGCTCCGCATTGGGAAAAGAATTACAACTCCGTATTTTCTATTGAGTTCTCCAGCAGATTTTCTTTGTGAACAGGCTGTGATCAGCTGACTCGAGTTGTCTTGGCTGATTTCTATCCCTACACTGACATTATACTGTTTATACTGTCTTTATACTAGACAGTATACAGTTATGACAGGTGTGAAGGTGGAATTCAATGAATGAATCTAGGCATCATCTTAAATTAAAAATCATCTCTGCTACACTTGATGTAACCTAACACTGACCATGGACACCACAGCCACTGTTCACCAGTCCAACACAGTGATTTATTGTAAATTCACCACAGTACAGCAAGCTAACCTGTTTGTCCTGCACTAAACTGCCAAGTATTTGAATAACAAAAAGTTAGTGTACCTCAGTCTGTTTTGCAGGACGGTTCAGAATATGAAAAAACATAATTTCACATCATATACAGATCCGATATCTGA
Organism: Heterochromis multidens; assembly: GCA_015108495.1. NCBI lineage: Eukaryota > Metazoa > Chordata > Actinopteri > Cichliformes > Cichlidae > Heterochromis > Heterochromis multidens. The sequence continues at coordinate 5,358 of VUQS01035571.1, read as the reverse complement.
TTTAAAAAATTAAATGTAAAAGTAATGTCACTGAGCAATCCTTACCTTTAAATATAACCTTTCTTCTTCCTCTCCTGTCCTTTTTACATCTTTCTCCATCTCTGAGTGAAGTTATCTTGCACTCTTTTCTCTCCCTGTGAAATACAGCAGCTGTACCTTTAGCTAGCAGACACACTGTGTGACAAACTGCACACAAACAGTTTGTGTGTTTGCTGATATTTGCTGAGCTGATAGAAATGCTGCATTTGAAATTACCTGCCACTTAAACATTTTACTCCCTTTATGCTCGCTCATCTTCTGTAGTGTAGCTAGATGCTGAAGTACCACGAACAAACTTATGGACATCTGTACCAAAAACGCTATTCTGAATTATTCCGGCCCACTTTAACCCTTGACTATGGTGCTATAAATGATGCATAAATTATATGTGTTTGCCTCCTTCATTCCTTGTATGCGATAAGCCATACAAAACCATACACCAATAGGATTGTCTTATGTGTTCTTGTTCCCTCCATTTAGGCTCAAATCTGTTTGACGTTTGGAAGTGTGCAGTGATGTGAAGTAAAAACTTCCCTCAAATGTGTTAAAACTAAAGTAACGAGCCTGTTTTGATAATGTACGAAGTAGAAAGTACAGATATTTGTGTTAAAATGTGGGGAGTAAAAATAAAAAGCTGTCAGAAAAATAAATACTCATGTAATTCTACTTAAGTACAGTAATGAAGTATACTTCGTTACTTCCCACCTCTGCCAATAAGTATCATTTTATATGCGGGTGCCATTTTCACTCTTAAAAAACACAATGTCTGCTTCAGCAATGAGGGGGTGATGAGGGGACTAATAACTAATAAAAGTAATTAAACTGGTAGTATAACTGTATTTTTGCAGTAGCTTGCTAGTAGCTTAAACATTTATATTTGCAACTGATTTGAGTAGTTAACATTTTTGTTAACATTTTTCAATGAACAGTGGCATATTTTATATTTTTTATGCATGACCTGAGGACAAGCAGGCATCTTTCTTTCCCATGTGACTTTTTTGTATCATACTTCATTATAGTTTAGTATGACATGTACATTATCACATTCATTACTTTTTAAGTAGTTTGAACTATTTTTTTGTAACCAGCTGTAGGTTAGCTTTCCCAACACTGGTTTCCTCAATGTTGGGAAAACAATTATTTCTAGCAATCAGTATTGCACACGTGTGCTTTATGGATGTGAGTTATGGATGCAGTGAAGGACGACATGCAGAGGTTGGTGTGACAGAGGAGGATGCTAGGGGTGGGGTGAGATGGAGGCAGATTATCCGCTGTGGTGACCCCTAAAAGGAGCAGCTGGAAGAAGAATACTTTAGAGACTCGGCTAATAACTGACAGCTCTCATATTTCTCACTTTTTTACACTCACCGGCCACTTCGTTAGTTACACCTTGCTAGTACTGGGTTGGTACTGCTTCAATAATGTTGAGGTCCGGGCTTTTTGGAGGCCAATCCATCACTGATAGTGTTCCATTGTGTGTTTTTCTATCCAGGTATGCTTTTATGCTTTTACTACATTAGCAGTTTGTTTGGGATCATTGTCATGCTGAAAAATGAAGCCGCTGTCAATCAAACACTTTCCAGATGTTATTGCATGATGAATTAAAATCTGATGGTACTTTTCTGTGTTCATAATTCCATCAATTTTGACAAAATCCCCAACACCACTGGCTGAATGAAGCCCTCAACCATGACAGAGCCGCCACCATGTTTTACAGATGGCTGTAGACACTCACTGTTGTACCTCTCTCCTGACCTCCTCCGTACATATTGACAACAATTTGAACCAAAAATTTCCAATTTGGATTTATCACTGCATCAGACCTGTTGCCACTGATTTTCAGTCCAGTTCTTGTGTAATTTGGCATACCTCAGCCTTTCTTCCCTATTTCCCTTCCTTAAGAACGGTTTCTTGACAGCCACCCTGCCACTGAGACCTTTTCTGATGGACAGTAGATGGAACAACTGAAGAATCAGATGCATCTCTCAGGTCCTGTGTCAGGACTTTGCTGGATTTTTTCCTATTTCTTAAGGACATGACTTTCAGATACTGTTCATCTGCTGTAGATAGTTTTTAAGCCCTGCTGCTTCTTCTTTTGTTCTCTACTTGTCCAGTTTCCTCAAATTCTTTTAAAGACACACTGCACACCAAGGCGAGATATGCCAAGTTGTCGACTAATAGCTCTTTGGGAGTCACCTTTTTGGTGCAAAATATTATTTTATTCCTAACAAACTGTGTTATCTTTGGCTTTTTTTGAGAAATGGGAAAAAAAATGTATTTTTGCAACAGGCTGCAACAGGCTGCTAAATAGCAGCAACAAAGTGCATAAATATAGAATTTAAAGTTGGTTCTTTGCTAAGTTGTCTGTTATGTGTAGACACAACACTGGTTCCCTTGAGTTAGATGCCTTTTTTGATGTTTGAATGATTCATAGGTCAGTCTTGTAAGCAAAATATAAAGAAATGAGGGGTGGCTCAAGGCTTTCACATATTACTGTAGATTCAAGAAGGTGCTGGAAACATTCCTCAGATATTTTGGTCCATATTGACATGACAGCATCACACAGTTGCTGCAGATTTTTTGCCTGCACAGCCATGATGTAAATCTCCCATTCTACCCCATCTCAAAGGTGCTGTATTGGATTGAGATCTGGTGACTGTGGAGGCCATTTGAGTACAGTGAAGTCATTGTCATGTTTAAGAAACCAGTTTAAGCTTTGTGACATGGCGTGTTATCCTGCTGGAAGCAGCCATCAACACTGTACACTGTGGTCCTACCATTTGAATGTTGGCATGTTAGCAGAAATGACTAAATGCACTCAAGTGCTGCCATGTGATTGGCTGATTAGATATATTAACGAGCATCTGAACAGGTATACCTAATGAAGTGGACTGTGAGTGTATATTTCGTATTTAAGGTCTGTCACCTAATAAACATAAAACAGGAGTGAGTCGAGATTTACTGGAGTACGATTACATCTGTCTTACAGTGTGTAAGCTTTCTTTACATATTTTCCACATTCTGCCAAAAATTCACCCCAATCCCCCCGTCATATTTTGGAGTGTACTGAGGTTGGACCCAAATGCAGAGATTCCGAGGCAGACTTCAGAAACAAAAGGCGAGTATTTTATTTATTTTCGCCTAATTGTATTTTAGGCTGATACAAATTTCTAGCAGTAAGAGTCCAAAAAAAAAGGAATAAGTCCAAAGGAAACTCAAGGGAAACGAGGGAACAATCAGGCAGGAAGTACAGTAGGATGTGACAAAGGAGAACTGAAAGACAGGGCTATATATGCAGGAACATACTGAGGGCTAACAAGGGGAGTGGAAACAGCTGGGTAACAGGTGAGGACAATTAACATAATGAGACAGGGGACGTTGTAGCACGATGTAGGGAGTGGCGTAGCCTCTGATTTTTTTCCACTTAATTGTTTGTGAAAATGAGTAACTAGCACTGGTAGAAAAAAACCTGTCTTTTTTACCTCATAAACAAAACTGAACTGAATGTTTTACTCTTGTTAAGTTAGGATAATGATTCTGATGCATTATTTTCCTTTTTAACAATATGAATGAAAAAAATGAAATAAAATAGTGAACAAAATGCCACATAACTTATATACATACTGTATGTAAAAAACGTTTTTTTTCAGATTATCAGAGAGGATGGCACACAGCAGAACAGTCTTCATGTGGGCACCTATCTAATGACCCAAATGGCAAAACTCAGAGACAAATATGAGATTATCGGTGATGTCCGTGGGAAAGGCCTCCAGATTGGCGTGGAAATGGTCAAAGAGAAGGTAGCGTGTTTGAAACACAAGTGACTCATCTCTCATACACCATTAGCAGTAGCAGCAGTGGCCATCTGTGCTTAAATTGGGAACAGAGCAATTTCAGCTTCAGCGTTTTCTAATGTATGTTTCAATTCTGTGAAATGAGGTAAATGTTGTATTCGAAAAGATGAGAAACAGGACCAGAAACCTCCTTTATAAAACATTGCGGTGGACTGAGACATTTTAAACTGAGACATTTTACTATTTCATGAAAAATATTACCTCATTTTGAATTTGATGACAGCAACACATCTAAAAAGAGTTGGGACAGGGGGAACAAAAGGCTGGAAAAGTAAGTGGTACTAAAAAGAAACAGCTGGATGAACATTTTGCAACTAATTAGATTAGCAACAGGTCAGTAACATAACTGTTCTGTTCTCAGGGAAGGTCTTGCATATTTCAGCAAGACAATGCTAAAGTGCATACTGCGTCTGTTACAACAGCATGGCTTCATAGTAGAAGAGTCCGGGTGCTCAGCTGGTCTGCCTGCAGTCCAGACTTTTCATCAACTGAAAACATTTGGAGCATCATGAAATGAAAAATATGGCAAAGAAGATCCAGGACTGTTGAGCAGCTAGAATCCTATATCAGACAAAAATGGGACAACATTCCTCTCCCAGACATCCAGCAGTCTCCTCAGTTCACAGACGTTTATGAACTGTTACTAAAAGAAGAGGGGATGCTACACAGTGGTAAACATGCCCCTGTCCCAACTTTTTTGAGAAGTGTTTCTGCCACTGAATTCAAAATGAGCCAATATTTTTCTTACAATGGTACATTTTCTCAGTTTAAACATTTTATATGTTTTCTATGTTCTGTTGTAAATAAAATATGGGGTTATGAGATTTACAAATCATTGCATTCAGGTTTTTTTTTACATTTTACACAGCATCACAACATTTCAGAATTGGGTTTGTATATGATGATCAAATCCATGTGTGCCAACATATGCACCACCTTTCATGATGGATTATTAAATTTTAGGAAATGTGCAACTTTAACTGCACTTGCTGACTGAGGAATCATTAAGATATTAGACCATAGCAGACATGAAGGTTGCTTTAGAAGTACCTGAATAATATAATAATAATATTAATACTGGGTAACACATGAAGCACTGTGCATACTTTCATTTCTTCTCTTTAATCCACAGGGCAGCAGAGGGCCACTGCCTCCTAAAGCAACGAGTGAGATTCTTGAGGACATAAAGGACATGGGAGTCCTGATAGGCAAAGGAGGAGTGTGCGGACAGGTAACAGGAGTCACCATGAACCTTATGTCAGTTTACATCCATCCATCCATCCATCCATCCATTTTCTTCCGCTTATCCGGGGCCGGGTTGCGGGGGCAGCAGCCTAAGCAGAGAAGCCCAGACCTCCCTCACCCCGGCCACCTCCTCTAGCTTAACCGGGGGGACACCGAGGCGTTCCCAGGCCAGCCAAGAGATATAATCTCTCCAGCATGTCCTGGGTCTGCCCCGGGGCCT
>VUQS01035570.1:0-12514 GCA_015108495.1 Heterochromis multidens | reverse complement strand
AAGAGGAGTAAAAGAGGCCATCTATGTCCACTGTGAACGACCATCGTTGAACAGAGGTGGTGGCTTATGACACCAACTGTCAGCCACATACAATGCAGTCTTGAGATCCCTTCCCAGGTGCCTCAACCCCCATCCACACCTTACATCAGGTGACCTCAATAGGACACATGATAAGTTGGGGCAAAGTCTCACAGTGGATTCACCCGAAACCTGTGGGGATAATGACCCACGCCTTTTTTCACACCTGGGCTCATGTGATGACTCACATGATCAATAGTGGGTTAATGACCACCTCCCGAGAGACAGCCCCCACTAGGGTTTAAATACCTGGGACTCTCCACCATTTGGTTTCAGAACTGAAGAAGCCTTTTGGACGAAAGGTGAAACGTCTTCAAACAACTTAAAGAAGTCTAGTCGCCTTCTTTCAAACCCTTAGACTACCATGTCCTGGATGACTGAGAACCTACACAGACATATTCAAGCTGGATAAAACAGAAAGCAACAAAAAGGAAAGCTGACGCTGAGGAGGCAGACTGGGTTGCCGATTTCTGTTTCCAAAGATCATAACTTGCACTGATATTTGGATGTTTGAACCATTTCAGTCACAGACGGGGAATAGAAGCTTCAGAAAGTCGCTGAAGTGGAAGGATGCATTCAGCCACAGCACAATGTGCGTCTTTGAGTCCCGTCTTAAAGCGATGGAGCCGTAAAAGGAAGTTTCCTTTTTGTGTGCAGCCAGTTTCATGGCTGTTTGGTACAGGTAAACTACACGATCAAAAGCCTTTTTCTTTCTGTTTAAAATTAAACTTCCTACACAGCTGTTGTGAGATCAGGCCTGTGAAACAGTCTGTGGGCAGCTTGTCTGCAAGAACAAAAGCTGATGCAGATCTCATTTCCCTGAATTTTACACTCCAGATGAGGCGTTTCCTCCTTCCTGCTGTGGGCGCCGTTTGCTGTTGAAGCGTGTGATTATGTGCGGTGTTTCTGTTGTTTAAAAAGCATCTACGTACGCTCTCCCTGCTTCTTGATCTTCAAGGTGACCGTCTCTCCCGCCTGCTGAAGCAGACTGATGGCTTCGCTCAGAGGTTTCCCCTTCAGGCTGCTGCTGTTGATCGCAAGAATACGGTCGCCTACGTGGATCGCACCCGTCCTGCAAATAACACCAAAACACACACAGAAATACACACTCGGGGTTCAGGAACTCATGACAAAATTATACCTGATAAGACTATAAAGAAGACAATGAAACTGAGTTAACAGTGTCTTCCCGTAAAAATACAAAAATATTTGTATAAATTCTTATAAAAATAAAAGAATGGAATGAGTGAGAATCCCATTAATAAAAAGGTGAAAAACTAATTAATGATGAGGAAAGTGGTGTAAAAACAGAATAAAACTGTAGTATTTCCTTTTAAACAGCAGAGGGCGACACTCTCCACTCCATCTGCCACCCTAATCTTATCATGTCTGTCACAGTTTCACTTAATATTTCATTCCTCCAGTCACTGAAGTTATTTTTAGAAAGAAAAAATATATTTTCCTGGCAGAAATAGTTTCTTATTTTAATATTTCCTTCATTTCTTATAGTGAGAGACCTTCTAGATGGCCAATGTTGATGTTGTATTTCCTATTTTATACATCATTGAACATAATCCCTCAGATTCAGGCAGCCAGCTTCAGTATCTCCTCTGTTTACGACCTTTGACTTACAGGTGGCGGTTACACAAATAACCCTGGTTCTAAGCTCCTTAGTGTCTGAATTTCTGTAAATAAAATGTCATATTAAATCCAGAGTCAGTCACTAACAGGAAGCTAGTAAAAACTAGTCAAGCCTGCACTAATAAATAACATTTTCTGGAACTTCCCAGTTGTACTGTGAATAAACGCAATTTGGCCTCCAAAGAGCCAAAAAAAAGCTAAAGGATTAAATAAATGTGTAGTATTTTCTTCAGGTGTGAGCTTTGATGTAGTTTTTTTATGTAGTGTAATAAGAGTTCATGTGTGTGCACCTCTCTGCCAGCCCCCCCTTGCTCAGGGAGGAGATGATGATGGGGTCGAAGGGCTCCTCGGTGCCTGAGATGGTGATTCCCAGCGGACCGCCATACCTCTGCAGCTCCACCGTGTAAATGATGCTGCCAGACACCTCCTGTTCATCTGAAACATTCAATAAAGATTGATTCCACACAAGGTCAACGGTGGACAGACGCTCAGGAGGACACGGCGTGAAGAGATGATGTGGTGATGCAAACGTTGATCATTTACAACATTTGTCCTGAAAGTGGCACTAGACAAAAGAACACAAGGTTAATGAGGTGTTCAGAACACCTCGTCAAAACCTTGAGTGGGTTTTGAGGAACTTGAGGACCCTGTGTATCCTTAAGAGCAACTAAGGACATTCAGAAGACCTTGACTGGGATCTAGAGCGCAATTAAAATGTTCTAAAGGTTATAAAGATCCAGGGTTTGCTGCAAGATTAGTGAAGATTAGTGAATGAAATTCCGCATCCAAGGTTAAATTATTCAGGAATGTTCTAGTTGGTTTTGATAAGAAAAGGAACCCTGGTAAGATTCTAGGGGTACTTGAAAGTCCTTGAGAAGGTTTTGAGGAAGTTGAAGACCACTAAAAAGTCCTCAAGGTTATTTACAACATTCAATTGTTGAAGAAGATTTCAAGCACACTGGTTTGCTTTCCAGTTGTCCTTGAGGACTGTTGGCAAACAGGCGCTACACCATGTTCTAGTAGTACCTGATAATGTTTTAGGAGCCACTGAGAAGGTTTGTCAGAAAAAAAAAATCAACACAACGTAGATAAAAGTTCATGTTTGTCTTCTAGAGAAACTGTTTTTTCTTAGTACGTTTCTGTGTGTCCTTACAGGTGATTGAGTATATTTACAAAATATTGATGGGGTCCTAAAGGATTCAGGGATATTCTAGACCCTAAAAAGGTTTTTGAGAACACTAAGCTTGTTGAAGAAGATTTCAGGAATAATGGATTAGTTTCTAGTTGTTCTTGAAGATTCTTGACAGTTTTGATAAGGTTCTAGTTATACCTAATGTTTTAGAGGCCACTGAAAAGATCCTCGTTGTCTTTTGAGAAGAATTTCAGTTTGTCTTAAAATGATCTGAGACAAATAAAAGATTTCAAGGCGGTTCTTGTTTGTCTTGTAGAGAGTTTAGGGACCCTTCGTAAGTTTCTATGTGGCTATAAGGGGAATTGATATTATTTAGAAGACCCTGATGGGTCCTAGAGTACAATAAAAATGTCATAAAGGTTGTAAAGAAAGATCTCATGGTTGTCCGAAGATTAGTGAAGATTTCACGAGCACCAGACTGGTTCCTGCATGCTTCTGAGTACGGTTATTCAGCAGGGTTTAGGTGTGACTGTAGTGACTGTAGGTGTTGCTAAAGATCTTTAAATATGGTCTTTTGGGGGGAATTGGAAAGGTCCCAAGGCTCATTAAGAAAGATGAAGAAACTTGGTAAGAAGGCCTCTAGAGGTCCTTGTAAAGATTTTCGTTGACCCTGAAAGCTACTTTATCAGTCGACTTCTTGCTTTTGGAGAATGGATTAGAAAGCTATACCCGAGTTGTCTTCATCTTTACGGATCTTCAGTTTGACGAGCTCCTCACACTGCTGGAGGATCTGAACAGCTTCCTCCATGGAGCAGTTCTCCACTCGGATGTTATCGATGGCCAGCAGCTTGTCTCCCAGCTCCAACGTCCCCGTCCTAAAAATACATTCAGGTAAAAATATGCAGAACAAGCTTAATAAAGAAGTCCACTGACAGTTATTACATCGTAATGCTGTAATCATGACTGCAGTGCATCTACTGTATGGATATGATGGAATTTAGCACAAATATCTGTTCTTCTAAATATTCTATTTAATCTTACAAATCTTATATGAAAAGATGTAAACTTTTAGAAAAAACAGGAGCTATGATGTTGCTTTGGGTTTACACCACGAGGTGTAATAAGCCCAAAATCTTGCAAAACTGCTGCCACTTCCTCTTCCACGTGAAAGTCTGTAACTTCTTTTCTCCTTCCTGTTACATTCATGTTAAAAGTCATGCACAGTAAACAGATGCTACCGGCCAACAGAAGCCCTTTAGCTCACATATTCACATGACCTACAAACCACAACATGCATGCCTGGACAGTTAGCCTCATTAACCAAACACATACGGGTGGAGGTCTGAGCTTCACCACAGCCTGTTTTATTTTAGCCTCACATACTGTGTGTAGAGTTCAGCTTAGGTTAGGTTTAAGGTTGGGTTAGAGTTAGTTTAGCTTTAATTTGTGTCACCTGTGAGCAACGCTGCCTTTCTTGATGTCCGAGATGATCAAAGGATCACCTGGTTTCCTGTTGGACGGAGCTGCAGACACACAAAGAGACGAGTTGGAGATGAAACAGAAAACTGTAAATAATTAAATCTGTTTACACCACTACAACCAGCGGTAACGATTAAATGTTAAAGGGGGAAAGTAAAATCAAAGCAGGAAATGTAATATTGAAGTGACACCCAGGAGGAGGTCCAGGCTGAATCTGTTATGATGAAATCCCTCATTCAGAAAATGAAAATTTAATTTCCCAGATGTGTAAACATGATGAAACACCAAATTAAATCATTTAATAAAAAATAAAACTACTGTCACTGGCAATAAACAGACTCTTATAATATTCTAGTTGCTTGTTTTGGCATTTGCACTCTTTCTTATGTGCTAGCTCATCAATAATTTACACACAGAGCTGTGTTACTAATACAAGTCTGTCTAAGCCATCCACTGCAGTGCTTTGAATTACATTTTTTATGCCAACTGTCACATTAGTGTAGGTGTACTTTCACCCCTATGTTTGTGCTTGTGTGTGTCTTTACTCACAGCTGATGGTGATTCCCAGCTCCACTCCTGGTTTCTTTGGGAGCTTCACGTGGAACGTCCCTGAACTGGGGATGACCGACTCTGAGACAGAAAGACGGAGACGGTTCAGCAGCAGAAAGTTTTACTGTGAAACATGTCGAAAGAGGCAGAGTTATTATAGTTTTGTATTTTCTAATTAGTTTTTATTTTTATTTCATTTTGACTTTTTGTTTTTAATTCAGTTCAGTTTCAGTGAGTTTCCAAATTGTGATAAAATTTTACCAAACTGACAGATACTAAAACTTCCTCTATATTTTTATTTTATTTTTCCAAGTTCACAAAATTGTTTCAGTCAGTTTACATTTTTTCAAGAGTCTAGTTTTTATTTTTATTTTAATTAAAATGTTTTTTCACATCTAGTTTTAGTTTTTAGTTTAATTTTAGTTAACTATAATAACCTTGGCAAGAGGAACAAAGACTTTCTTCTCAGTATCATGTCAGTCACGTGTTTGAAGAATCAGGCGGTTAAGCTTCTGTTAGAGCCTTTAAATCATGTGATGTGTAAAGTATGCAGACCTGGTTGGACTGATTGATTGATGGGAAACAGTGGTTCAATCTTACTTACTTACACTGTTGTATTCTGTATGTTCCCCACTGAAATATCACTATTTTTGTTACAGGTTTTTTATAAATACAGGAGAAAATCTAAATATTTTTGTTCAATGAGCTCAGCAGAGATGTGGAAAACAATTTCAATAACAGTCAATGACTAATCTAAAAGTTTAGAGAGTGTGCACACAGGTACGATGTGCATGTTAGCAGTTCATGGCATTAAACCTGGTGCTACATACATGAGGGGACACATCATGCTATGTATGACTTTTTTCTTTCTCTCTTTATGCCAAGGATGTTCAGCGAGTCTTTTGTGTTGTGCACATTTTATCAATTTATTATGTGCAGCGCTGCTTTGAGCCGGCCATCTAGACCTGTTTCTATATTTGGTAATCATCCTATATGGCCAAGTGAAATTTTTAGGCTTCATTTGATACAGCCAACCCTCCAGCAAAGGTAACCTGTTGTACCTCAAGGATCGATTCTTGGTCCCTTTGGTTCTGTCATATTTGTTTTTCATTGTTGTGTTTTTTCCTGTTTTATTTTGTAATCATTGCCATCATCAAATATCAGCCATATTCTTTTGGCTAAATAGTGACCGTGACTGTCCTGTAAACTGTGTCTCATACAGTTAACTGTCATGCAGCTACGAATCATACAATATGCCTGTGAGTCACCAGCGGCAGCTTGTTGTGTTGTTCTATTAAACTCAGGCGTAGGTGGTTATTTACACCAGCTGGAGTACGTTACATCCACAAAGAGTCTGACAAATTACAGAGAAGCAGAACCAAACACAGACTGGCAGTCAGTCAGCCAAAACACGACGACACAGAAAACAGACGTCTCTGCCCAGCAGACAGACGTTCATCAACGAGCACATTTTTCAATGCTGAACATGAGCATGAAAACAACTCTGACAAAAATCTGTGTTTATGTTTGTTTTTACCAGCCACGTCAAACTCGATCTCCAGCGTGAGCTGAGCGGTGATGGACGAGTCTCTGAGCAGCTGATTGGTTTCTTCAAGGGTCGAATCTTCAGTCGGGACGCCATTTATGGACAAGATCCTGTCACCGATCTGCAGGATACCACACCTACACAAATATACACAAATATCTGATCAATGGGGCTCTTTTATTGTGGTCTTTACCTCACAATAAAAAAAGGGCCTCGAGACAACTGCTGTTTTAAATTGGTGCTATACACAGAGAAAGTACAGCTTCAATTCATAAAATAAAATAATATATATAGGTATAGGTTACCATATGACTATCAATGAAGGCAAAGATTTCCATTGAAATGTCAAAAAAACCCAGAAAACTGGAAAAAAGTTAAAATCTGAGAAGCAAGAAAAAAGAAAATGTTTCTCTGAATATTAACTTAAATGATTCTTCAAAGGTGGTGACGTATATTTTCTGGAAATATGACTAACTGTATTAACCTTAAGTAGTATTATGAGAATGAAGATATTTTGCCAATAATGGAATAAAAATAGTTAAATAAACAAACATCAATATTTGCTCTTGTTTTATTAGCAGTATTGAGGGTAATATAATGTTTATTTTATTATTTATCTTTTGCTGCAGAGGACTTTTGTTTAGAAATAAATTATAATTAGATCAGGGCGTCTGAGGTCTGAAGCCATCACAGCAGCGTCGGTGTGTTTACCTCTCGGCGGGGCTGTCGGGGTCGATGTAGGCGATGAGCGGCGGCGATGACAGCGTTTCCGTGGCGAACACTCCTCCCTGCAGCTGCAGGCCAAACCCCATGATGCCGTCGCCTAGCAGCGTCACCTCAGTGGTTTCCGTGTGGACCACCTGACCGGCAAGACCCACAGTGCTGGATGCAAGAGACACTGACAGAAACACAGATTATTCTATTTTTTGTCTCGTTTTCTTCATTTCCTGTAAGCGCACCTCATCTGCTGTCCTTATTTCTGTCACACATACGCTGTTAGAGGGTGGATGCTCTTATTAAACCATCATGGTGCGAGGGGGTTGTGATGTTTTTGAATTTTGGTTTCTGTTTGGACTTTTTTCAGCTTTTAAGGTTTGCTTTTTGTTATTCTGCCTCCTGCAACCTACATTTTCTAATAATGAGTTAATTGTATGTATGTAAAGCTCAGGCGTCAGACTGTTCTATCACTAGGTTTCCAATGGTTTTCACGCTCTTGTGGGGCTCAGCATGCCAGCCAGGAGCTAAACAGCTTTTTTTATACAGGATGAACTGAGGAGCTGCAGAAAGTATAAGACAAAGAACGATTATATTCTATAAAATTTATATGGATGAGCCCCAACGCTGTGTTTCACATACATGGATGAAATTTGGCACACATGTAAAATCCCACGATGCACAAAAATTCCTCTTGGAGCGATGCCCTGAACCCAACAGGAAGTCCGCAACTTTGAATTAAAGATGAAATTTCAGCACCATTTCCAGGCATTGTACTTTTATACTAAACTACAGAAAAAAAGAATCAGACCAGTCTAAAGTAAGCAAACACTCAGAAAAAAGTCAAAACTGAGCCCAAAACAATGGATTCTAACTGCAAACAACATTTTTATTGGTCTCGTTATGGATTCATGTCTGAAAACAGCCAAAGTTTCTGCCATATATTATTTTTTGAGGTGACCAAATAAAATTTGTTGGATTTGGAGTCGGACTCACAGGAACTCTTGAAATCCTTCTTCTTGCCCTTCCTCCTCATCAGCGTGCCCCGTGGACTTGTGGGATACATGTTCCTGGGCAGAGTGCTCATGTTGAGGGAGGAGAGGCTGTAGGCCGACATGGAGCCGGGAGAGAAGGAGTGGCTGAGCGCTGCAGAGAGAGAGAGCTGGTGAGCAGAGGTCTCTCTCTCTCTCAACATAAAACATCGGCAAGAGAGCGAGAGAGAAAGAGGTGCACGTACGCGGGTTGTTTGTATGGCGGTTGTGCGATCTGGCGCCTGATTGGTCAGGGTGGTACGTGTTGTAGTGATAGGGGGGAAGGATGGGGGCGGAGCCTCCGGTCTCCCAGGGGAGGGGGCGGGGACTACGCTGCACCTTGACTGTACAGACACACACAGAGGAGGGTGTTCAGGTTAAGACAAGAGGAAAGGTCAAAGGTCAGGCAGGTGCTTGGATCACAGCATGGAGACACCTCAGTGGGAAGCCAGATGAGGTACCTTCATGTATAAACGTGTGTGTATCACAGCTTTATAAAAGATTACTTCTCTCTTCAAGTAATCTTTTATAAGGCCTCTTGAGTGTGTGTGTGTGTGTGTGTGTGTCTATACCGGTCTGTGGTGCGTTCAGGGCCTTGTCGCATGTGGTGTGTATAGGTTTATACCGTGCTGTGGTGCGTTCAGGGCCGGTCGGGTCTGGTGTTGTGGCAGGATTTCCAAGCGGACGGTCTGACAGGAAGCAGAAAGCAGCTGAGTGGCTTCAGCCAGGGAACAAAACTCCATCGACTTCCCGTCAACGGACAGGATGTGATCTCCCGCGTGAAGAGCGCCACACCTACAGAAAAACACACCAAACAAACACATAAACACACCAGGAAACACACAAATAAACAGAAAATTTACACCGGAAACTGAAACAAAACTCATAGATTAAACGTCTGCAGTTAAATATTTCAGTTTCTGCAGTTACTGAAGTTAAAGTGTGACTGGGAATGGTGGTTCAAGAGAATAAAAATGAGGTTTAATTCTAATCAAAATAAAATCTGTCAGCATCTCAGGAGATAAATCAGGTATGAAAAGTGGAAATAGTGGGAGGAGAAACAACTGAAATCAATAAATGAAAACAATTAATATATTTAATAATGGATTAAACAGTACAACGGCGTCTGAGGTCAGAGGTCAGGTACCTGTCTGCTATACTGGCCGGTTTGACCTTGTCGATGATGATAACCTGCTTGCTGCAGAACATGGAGGTGGACAAGGCCACGCCCAGACTGGACCCTGCCGCCTTGGCGACTTCAACCAGCAGCGGCCCTGACGCCGTGGCAACAGAGTCTGAAGGAGGGAAAACAGATGAAGTATTTTACGAAGAGTCCAAACGGCGTTCCACAGGAATCCTGGATCCTGTTTCATTTCATGTAAAAGCTCTAAATAAACAGATCATCTGAAATCTTTATAATGCAGATGATAATGATCTTTTCAGATCACCTTATAATCACAATTTCCATATTATGTTTTATTTATCTTTGTTTACATGTTTGTACATTTTTAGCATTTTACTCTGTGCACATTAGTAAAAACAGTATAAATAAAATGTGATTTTCCCTGTTGAAATACAACAAAACTGACGTTGTTGGCACATAATACAGCTGTGCTCAGTTTACATGAACTCATCATGGGCATGAATATCAGGGTAATTTGGGGCTTTTAATGATTTCTTTGAGCTGTTCTGTTTCCAGGGTGGAATGATTGTACAGCAAACATCTTTAATGACATTAAAAAACAAGAATTGGGTGCAAAAGTTTGAATTTATTTTGGATTTTCTCTGAATTGCACAGGCTCAGAAGTATAGATACAGGCTCAAATATATACATACACCCCACTAATATTTGGTTAAATGTCCATTAGCAAGTTGCACCTCGACCAGATGTTTTTGGTAACCATCATCAAGCTTCTGGCATAATTCTGGCTGATATTTGACCACTCTGATTGGCAGAATTGGTGGACTTCATTTAAATTGGTTGGGTTTTTTGCAACGTACTTTTGTAGAATTTGCCATTTTTATAAATTTTTATCACTAATTATTGATTCATTGTTTGGTGTACTCCCTTTTTATCCTATTAATGAGTGCTGCAGAACCGAAATTTACTTCTTTAAATTGCTTTTTTCATTCAATCAACATCCCAAAGCTAATCTATAGATCAGGCAAGACATAAAGTCAAGCTCAGCTGCAGTCCTGGCACACTGTTTGGAGTTGCTTTTCATCTGCAAGCCTCTTTGCAACCCACCTCTACCCCAGCTTTTTTATTTCATGTCATTTCTGACTTAATAAACATCAAAACACTAGACAAGTACAAGCAAAATTTCAGCTTGAATCCCCACAAACTTGTAATTTTTTTGAACTGATTTGAACATCTGATCAGTTCTGATGTTAGATATGTATGTTAATCGATTAACCCTTTCAGCTCTGGTGGACAGTGACACTGAGGGCTGACTGACCCATCACGGAGACGTCGTACTCGATCAGCAGCGTGGCCTCCTGCCCACACTGCTTCAGGATGCTCATGGCCTCAGAAAGCGTGCTGCCATGGAGACGAATACCGTCAATACTTAACAACCGATCACCTGGCTTGATGGTTCCTTCCCTGCACCAAGAGAGTGAGAGAGAGAGAAGGAACAGTTTTTAGTGTGTACAGAGGCTCCTGAGGGACAAAAAACCTTTCAGACAGACAGAGGTCAGAGGTCACGTACCGGTCTGCTGGCCCTCCTGGCCGGATAGTTGTAATGACGATGGGACGAGCCTTGTTCCTGTCTTCATGGGCTCCACCTGCAAGCATGCGGTCAGGTCACTTCATTTATTTTTATTTATTTTAAACGCACACACAGAACCCTCCTCACCTCTGATGACGAAGCCGAAGCTGTTTCCTTCTTTGTGAAGCGTAACTTCCACGTTCTTAAACATGACCCCTGACCCCTGCACCGCTGCAACACACCAGAACATCAACAACATGTCAACATCGCAGCCAGCCGACCGCAGCTGAGTGTACACGTCTTCTTCAAGACTCATGACTATGGCAGGACTTACAGACAGGCGGCAGCTCGTACTCGACCTCCAGGACGACCCGCTCGCCCACGTTCTTCAGCAGACTGATGATCTCATCGTGTCTGAACTTGGCCAGGTTGATGCCGTTCACAGAGCGGATGTAGTCGCCCACGTTCAGCTGGTCACTCCTGAACAAACAATCAAAACATCAGCTTTAATTTTACTTAATCGCACCTTAATGAGGTAGTTTATGAAGAGGCTGTTCCAGAAAGGACGCTGTGAAATATTAATTACTGCCACCTGTTCCAATTTTGCCTTCATGTAATCTTCAGTCTTCAGGGGGTGGTTGCCCCAAATGCTCTTTACTAAGCGTGGTTTTAGGTCGCTCTTTAAAAGAGCCTGCCAGTTCCTGCAGTGGAAAACTACCACACCTTCTTCACTCCTTTTTTCAGGGTAAAACATACTGCAAATGCAGAGACACAAGCTCCCAGCTGATGTTCATCAGAGTCATCATGGTCTGCTGCATCAATATCCATTAAACAGTCACCCAACGTGTTCTGTGTGATTTGTCCAGTTTCAACTGTAGACAAAATATCACTTGTCAGTCAAAGAAACCACACCCCTACCTTCAACCTAATGCCTTATTTACATATCAAGCAATTGTTGCTCATTGTGCATCTCTTTGTAGCTGATGGTTGGTCACTCATGGATGTTCCATGCTGTTGTTGCACAAGTAACCATCTACGGTCTCAGTCACCTGGGCCTGGAGGGTCGCTAGAGAAAATTCTATTTAATTTTATTTATATAGAACCACATCACAACAACAGTCACATCAAGGTGCTTTATATTGTAAGATAAAGAAGAAACACAGTGCATCATGGGAAACCCCCAGCAGCCTAGGCCTATTGCAGCATAACTAAGGGAGGATTCAGGGTCACCTGATCCAGCCCTAACTATAAGCTTTGTCAAAAAGGAAAGTTTTAAGCCTAATCTTAAAAGTAGAGAGGGTGTCTGTCTCATGAATCCAAACTGGTAGCTGGTTCCACAGAAAAGGGGCCTGCCTCCCATTCTACTTTTAAATATCCTAGGAACCACAAGTAAGCCAGCAGACTGAGAGCGAAGTGCTCTATTGGGGTGATATGGTACTATGAGGTCTATAAGATAAGATGGGGCCTGATTATTCAAGAGCTTGTATGTAAGGAGAAGGATTTTAAATTCAATTCTGGATTTAACAGGGAGCCAATGAAGAGAAGCCAATATGGGAGAAATATGCTCTCTCTTTCTAGTCCCTGTCAGTACTCTCGCTGCAGCATTTTGGATCATCTGAAGGTTTTTCAGAGA
>VUQS01035564.1:4587-15460 GCA_015108495.1 Heterochromis multidens | reverse complement strand
GGGTTTTTTTCTGATTACTGAACCACATGGTTCACTTTTATATCACTCTTACCTAAAAATGACCCTATGCCTGCTCCTGAGCAGCTTTAACATTTAAGCAACATTTAAGAATTCTGGAACTCGCTTAACCCTACTTTAGTTATCTGACAAATCTACCTACCAGAGACAATAGTTTGTGAAGTCTTGATCTATTCACTCAGATTTGGGAGGTATTTATGTAACATTTTTGGCAAGAAAGAAACATCAAGCTGTTATAAAGAATGTGTTTATTGTTTTATATAAACCACAGATGCTCTGAGTAAGAGACCCTGTGATATCCTCTCAGCCTTTGGCATTCAGTTACACCCCTCTTCACCTTGTGGGATTTCATTCAGTTTTGCTTATTATATTCTGTGAGTTTAGATCTTTGAAACAGTGCGAGATCCTGCTGATCTTCCCTTGAGGTTTCCAGGGGTCAGAGAGGCAGTGGAGCGTCCCCTCTGATCCAGGAAGGCAGCTCACCACGGGGATCTGACAGACTGACCTGCCTGGCAGCAATGATAGATACACTGGGACTAGTACGACCCCTCTGGCTGACATCCACAAGCTCACTGATCGCTCACTGATGGCCCCGGTCATCATCTCTGAGTTCAGGAGCAGGTCTGGGAATAGCGAAGCTGCTGCAGTATATTGTGTCCCCATTTCTGCCCATTTCTGATTTCTTAATCTGGAAGCTTTGTGTGCTAGAAAACTGTGTGTGCTGTAATAATTTCTGTGTGACTGACCATTTATGGCCAAAAGCTGAAGAAAAGCATCACTCCATGACTGAAAACTAAAAAAGTAACTTGTCATATTTTGATTATAGTCATGAATTTATTTGCAATCAACAGTCTGACAAGTCTCCTGATGTGTTTCAGTATAAAGCCTTCCTCAGAATGGGATCATTCTGGTGAATCAGTGGGCCCTTCTGGAGGCTTACTTCAACAGCCATGAAGAAGACTACCAGGGTCTACCAAGGCTACCAGAATGATGCTGAGATGAAATTCTGAATGCCACTCTTAAACCCATGGTTTCTGTCAACACTGCCTTCCAGGAAGAATGGAAAAGTTGTGAGGAGAAGAACTATTATACATATATAAAACTGTATCTATTTATTCTTCTATTTTACCCCTGTTTGACCAATAGACTAAGAGAGTAATGATTCAAAAGCTCCACAGTGAGATGACATAACTTGTCAACTCATTCTTTGGCTGCATTGTTCTAGCTAGACCCATTGCTGATATTATGTCCAGAGAGGTATCCTACAGACATGGACATCATTTGGAGAATGAGGGGCTGAGCACACAACATTTCTTAAAAAGTTCCTGAAGAATTTTCTTCCTTGACATTGACAGGAATATATCAGTGAGATATAGTTTGAGTTTTAATAATGTGAGTATTACACAATTTGTCATATTTCAATATGCTATTCTTTCATAATTGTAATTATTTTCTTAGAACAGCTTTTTAGAAGCTTTCTAAAAGGAAGTCACTGAGAAAACCTGGGACCTGAAAGTGTTGGATCCACCCTTTTGTCTTCATCTGTCTTCTGAAACAGATTGACTTTTGCTGTTTTGTGGCTTATCTATCCATCAAATTATAATTTTATTGGAAGGGCACTAATGCCATGATTCAAAATAACCTAACACTAAATACTCTCTAAGGTAGCTTACCAGGTCTCAGACAGGATGGAAAACCAAAAGTGAGAGAGAGTAGACAGATTCTGGGGCCTTCTAGGGAAAACAGTCAGTAATTCAGACAGTAATTCTCTGCACTCCACACAGCAATGTCTCCATAGAAATGTTTTTAGCATACTACAAAGATTGTCACTGAAATAGAATGAGCATGAACAACAGCACTGTCTGCTCACTGTTGTCCTGCAAGATCATCAATAGCAGCACTGAAAATAGATACACTCCATCTAAGAAGGTATTGACAGCTGCCAAGTCAGCTACATGTAACTACAATAACTCTTAGAGCAAGAAAGCTACAGATGCATACTTGGTAACAACCACATTTTCAATGTGAAAATGATAAATGTTAATATGATTTGTTTATTTTGCTCCATACAGTTGTGTCAAACTGCAGTGTTGTCATAAAAAGGTTTGACATGAAAGAAAATGTAATAGAAATTAGAAATTTCCTCATATGGTCATCTCAGGCACACAGCTTTGTCTGTGACCACAGAAGCAGAAGCTTTGTTTGCATGAAGCTGAAAATGCATGTTCAGACAGAGGGCTGCACCCAGGTAAAAAAGATTAGTCTGAACTGTAATAATATGTAGCTTAATGACTCACTACATTTTCCTTGTCTATCCAGAAGCTTTTCTTTGAGACAAAAGTTTTAGGGGGTCTCCACCATGTATTTCCATGTATCAACAAATTGTAAATGGAACGTGTATCATGTTCCATAGTGTATGTCCACTGCATAATCTGTGTTTTCTGATTGTTTTTCTGATTGTAGCTTCATGATAAGAATGATATTTACAAACATTAACACCTACCACGATGGACTGGAAGTGTTCTAAGTGCTCAGTTAAAGTAGAAAAGTACTATTTAAGTATCAGTCCACTTACCAACATGTTTTTTATGCACACACCTATAATTGTCAGATTAAGACTTTTATTCTTTGCTGTCCACAATACAAAACTCCCATCAGCCTCATAGAGCTGCCAGCTTGTTTCCCAACAGTGATGAGTCTCACCATCTTTAAATTCAAGGAGCTCCTAAAATATGTGCATCGAATTTTGATGCATATATTTATGAATTTGTGGGCATATTTGATTAGAATACATATTGCATAATTACTCCGAAGAGATTTAAAGCAAAATTCAAACATACTCATAAACTTACTTACTTTCACAAGTCTGGAAACCTATCTGGAGAGGTGTGGTCAGAGACTTTGAGACATTTTAAATTCTGTAAGGAATCTCCAAAGGTCAATCCTTCATGACCTGTAATGATGTGTAAAACTAATTCCACCTTCATATCAAACAAACTACTCTACTATAATGCATTATTCATTCACTGGCCTTCTGAAAGCCTTCTCTCAGTTTAAAACTGATAGAATTTTGAATCAAGAGAGAACATGTCAGGCAACATTTTGGCCAACTCTTCTGACTTTGAGTATCTTTAAAAACTGATACACATTTTACGCAAATACAAAACTGTGCAGCTCTTACAAAGCTCTAGACCATTCATATTACAGATTCTTTTTTATGCTCCATCACTGTCAGATCATCTCTGTCAAAACACCCACCATCACCCTTGTGGATATGGGAATCATAGAATTCACTTCTTAGCTATACAATTTATATATATTTATTCCTTACTAAAACTTTTAGCTTTCATTTTAAATTTACTTAATTGCCAAATTTGAATTTTATTGCATAGGCCTTTATCACACTGAATACAGTCTTAAGTTATTTTTTCTGTTCATTTGTTTATTATTCATTATTTGTGTGTGTGGCGCACTCTAAGCTGAACTAAATGCATGACCTGTGTTCTATAAATAAGATGTATTATTACTGTAATTATAAGGATTAAATTATAGCTCAGCTTTCATCTCCGCAGACAGAATTTGCTCCTGCCTCCATCTCTTTCCTCCTCCTCCCCATCTTCTTTGTCCCCTTGACAACCACTTTCCGCTCTGTGGGACAAAGTGAAAATGATTGAAAAGTCAACAGTAGCTTTCTCCAGCATGTATTCAGGCATACTGGACACCCACCGGTCAGTCAAAAGCTTTGTTCTGCAGAAACCTCCCACCTGCTGTCAGTGCAAGAAAGACTTGGAAAATATCATAGGAAATGATACACAGAGACTGCCAAACACTGAGGGAAACACTCCTCCCACCACTGGAACAAGAGGCTGAAGACACTACAGTGTGTTTGTTGCACACCTCATCTCACACATGCACAATCTAAGTATTGATTTATTCAGTCAATAGAAGACATTCAGTTGTCCTGCCCTTATTTCACTCAGCGGTCAGCAAAAATAACTTGTACAATGCTGGAATTAAAGTGCAATTTTAATGTGTTATTCATATGAATATGTACCTAAAAATGAACAATGCAAACCAAACTTATACTTAGAGCTTAATACGCACTGCTTTTATTTAAGGATATTTGATATTTGATGTGTATGTAAATCACAGTTTGGCTATCTAAAATATTTCAGCTAAAAGTTTAAACTTAACCTAGAACTGCAAAATGTATTGAGATGATCTTTTCTTGTGTAGGACCACATTGTCTTGATTATGAATAACTCAAGAAAAAACAACTGTAAGCGGAGAGTTGAGTTTGTCAAACTACAATTTCTAAAGTCAAGAGTTAAGTTTTACACTATTATTCGACATTAGCTGTCTTGCTATAATTGGAGAATCAATAATGTGGCTAAAATATACATGAATAAAAACATGAACATAAAATGCACTCATGTTTAATTAGTACTGTATAGAAACAATTTCTCTCAAGGTTGGAATAGTCTTGATTTTTATTGGCTTTCCTTTTCTCTGATTGAAAAAAAAAATAGGCTGAGTCACAATGGTTGGTTCAAATTTATTTTATTTTGTACAGAGTCAGTAGCTTAATAATGCAGTGGTTTACACGTTCACCTAACAAGCTAAAGATCCCCAGTTTAATCCCAGGAGGAAACACAAATTCCTTTAGGATTGTATCAGAAAGGGCATCCTGTATAAAAATCTGCCAAAGCTCTGTGCCGACCTCTTGTGAATAAGAGAGTGAAAAGTGGTAGCAAGAGTCAGTGCCCTATGATGGCTGGGGCATTGTTGTGTAGAGTTTGTATGTTCTCCCTGTAATATAATATGACATAATATAAAATAATGTGAATAAAACTTTAACACATTACCTCTTCCTTAAACATGATTTCTGGCACAGTGAGTAGGCTTAGCTTTGCATAAATATTTACCTGCTATTTTGTGAAATCTCTTGATGCTGCTCAATAATCCAGGTAAGGAAATCCCAGAAAGCTGAATCTGTTCATCTGGACGTAACGTTTTCAGTGGAAAACGCTACGTCCAGATGAACAGATTCAGCTTTCTGGCATTTTGTGAAATGTTGATTACCTAATGTATTATGGCCTAAAAATCTATTTTTTATTTAATTTTTTCTGTATTAAAATCATTCCGCTATTAAATTGTTTTTTGTCATTCAGTTAAAACAGTACTATTATTTAAGAGTTTCATCCAATCCACTCAGTTTAGTTCTAATTAAAGTCACTGAAGATTTCAATATCATCAGTGTCTATTTTTATTTCTTTTTGGCATGAAAAGGGTGACATTTTCATGCCAAAATGTTACAATGGTGGTATGATGATGATGCCAACATGGTGACTGCACAAGAGTTAAAAATGATCCAGTAACTGCCTTTCTAAAAGCCAGTAAGTGTAACAAAAAGTAAATTCTAAACTGTATTTCAGGTCCTCAGGTAACCCAACAACAACAACAAAAAAAAAAGAAAAATAAGAGAAAAATAATACCTGTGTGCTTAATGGCAGCTTCCTTCTGCCATAAAGTGAGACAGTGAGAGTGTGACCGCTTGTGTACCAGAAACAATCAATAAAAATGTAGACAGGAAGCAGCCTGAACAAGAAGCCCAGGAGTCTGAACAGAAGTGTGAAGGTCTTATTCTCAGCTGCTGCCGTATTTATTCCTTGCCTGACATAACATCAACCGTGCTGCCATTCTGCTGCCTTCTCTAATTCTCACTTCCCTCATTTTGGAAGACACTCAATACTTTACTATCCAGCAAAGCAGATGTGGAAGCAGATTCTGGCAAACAAACTGCAGAAATTAATTTAACACCTGCACAGCATCAGCACTTAATATGAATTTATTAACTGCAGTTACAGTAAATTCACTGCAAACCTTAGTTTAAAGGTATTCTTAATTGTATGTCAACAGGGCCAATGCATTTCAATGCAAGCATGTTACTGATGTGATTTTTTTTTTTTTGTCCCTAATATTGGCTGAGTTGATCCCTGAACATCTAATAAAACTGATGCTTGTGCTACAAGTCTTTAGGGAGAGCTGCTGTTAGCATGGGTGGGCAATTTCTTAATGGACTGTAGAAAGACCAGATTAATTCATTGACATGCCTCACTCGGCCTTTTAAATTCAATTATCCTCTCTCTTGAATTAAATTATCACCTGCTTGTCAGGACAGATGTGTTGCTTGGAGGTGAGGAAAGTAAAGTGTGATTAGATGTACTGTGTGTCTGTTTGGGGTTCCACTTTCAACAAATATGGACAAAATGTGGTGTTTTTCAGCCAATTTTCAGCCCACAATTTGGAGACATTTTCATTAGCTTGGATTGGACAATATTTGCTTAAGTTGAGGGGCCATCAAGATTTCCTGCATAATTAGTCCCATGTAATGAAGGCTATTTATTACGAAGATGACATTTGTATTTTGTCATTTTCTGCCATGAAGCACCATAAAGATTGGCATTTGAGCACCTGTTATTCTTGTGGCAATGATGAAGTGGAGCCATTTGTCTGCATTTGACTGCAGGGACAGATCACTGCCTCAGTCTCTACCACATCTTGTATCCTCTATAAACTGGCTTCCATACATTCTGTGTAGTAAACACTGTCCTGCCAGTAATTTGGCTTTATCTGTCTTTTTAGACAGTGCTTTAAAACACCAAGTTTACTTAGCAGTGACAATAGGCTTATGTTAAAGTGACAATGCTCTCTACAATCATAATTTTTACAGGAGAAGAAAATGTTTTTATATAGCAAAAGTCAAAGCAAGGATGGATAGATGGGTCAGTGAAACATACATGGCAGACTACTTTTTGGTTTTAGGCAAAAAAAATCAGCCTTTTAACAGATTGGAATTTAAGTGGCCAGAGAGAAAACTAGACACTTGCACCTCCTCTTGACTCTGCTTTTCGGCTTTATAGAAATTAAAGAAAATTTGGCTGATCACTGGTCTTTTTGGACCAGATCAGGTGACTATTTTAAAGAGCAAAATAGTATACAGTGGTTGTGGAATATGGCTAAAGAGCATAAACAGATAACTTTCACTCAGGAAAGCAAGGTGAACACAGGCTGTATATAAAGCTGAACTTAAAGTCACTATGACCATTGGTTTCAGGGCTCCACTTCTTGAAGCCTTAATGTTAGCTTTTTTGGCTACTGTCATTTTGTATTTTTTGACCCAGAAATTTGGATGAGAAGGTGGAGCTGTAAAGTTATCAGCTAATACTAGCTAGCTTGCTTAGCAAGCTGCATTCGTAAACTGTACCAGCTAATTAGTGCTAAGTATTAAATCTTTACTAGAATTTCACTCATAAAAACTGAGGCACAGACTTCAGTTGGCTATACAGTTTGACAAGCCAAGTTATTTCTCTGATAAGTCCATTAAAACATCACCAACAGCAAAAACGCAGTGAAGAGGTCCAGTTCAGTGACTGGGGAAACTATCCATCCAAACATCCACCATTTTTTTACACCAGGCTGGAACTATGCTTAATTCTGCCATTTAACATTTGGAACCAGCCACAAGTGACCATAAGATGAACCACTTAGGTAAAGGTGATATCTCAGGAACACCTTGAGGGAGTTTCTTCAAATTTGCTACCATGCTCAGTTGATAAGAATGGGCTGATTAGCTTTCAGTGGTGAAAGGTCAGTGTCACTGTGGCCTTGGAAAAAATGCTTTGGCCATTAATCATGAGTTATTTCACAAATTACTTCAAATATCACACAAATGTCTAATGGGATAAAATGATGAAGTGAATACTTTCCATTACACTGTTACATCATAATATTATGCATACACTGCAATTGACAGCACCTGGCTAGAGCCGCCTGTGATGTCAGAGCTGTTAATCAAAGCAGCTGTGCTCCTAATTCTAGTATCCAGATGGATGACTTACAGATGTTATGAAGGGGAAAACTGTCTATAGAAGCCAAAACCATTTCTTTTGTATAAGGCTGTAAACATGCTTTTTAATGCTCTAAAGTAGAGGGTTTTTTTGGACATAGAAGTTTACAGGGATGACGTGCTTTTGGAGTCAGTCTCAAGTGGCCGTTAGAGGAACTGCATGTTTTTGTCATTTTTTAATTTTTCATGTATTTATTTATTTGTTTTTTTGTGTGTGGACTTGTTGGCGAGCTTGTGTGCAGTATGCACTTATTTCTCATCATATTTAAATACCTGCCAACTAAATATCAGCATATCCGCATTAAATGTATGATGTTGCCATTGTTCCATTGACTAGTAAACTTAGTTTATCTGCTGTTCCATAGAGCGAAAAAACTTTAAAATCTTGAAGGTTTGGTCTAGTTCCTAAAAATAACATAAATATGACATTATTGCTGAGAGACTCTTATTTCTGTTTAATTTAATATACACAAATCAATTTGCAAAATGGGTAATCCATCATGTCAGCGTTCCACTGTCAAAAAATAAGCCAAAATCATAGTTTCACAGCACCAGTTTTTCTGTGCTCAGCTCAGCAATAATAGAAATCTGACAAAGTTCCCCTAAATACTTCTTTATAAGATAACTGTTTATATATTAGCAGTGAATAATTAAAGTGATATTTATTTGTATTCTTTTTTTGCCACATGGTGACAGTTACTGGCTGGAAGTTTCCCATTTTTAACACTCCAATAACCACTATTAATTTTAAAAAATCATCTGAGAGTTGTCATATATATATATAAAAATATTTTTAATCTCAGCTTCCAAACAGACTAGTGGCAAAAAGGTTGATATAAACACATAAAATAGAGGGAAAAAAAGAGATGTTGCTGGCGGGAAATGACTTGCCACAACTATCTGCCCTACACTGATGATTTATGTCCCAGGATATCACTGAGCCACACGATGAATCTTCATTTGATGGAGGCCTTCGTGACTCTCCAGTGTTTTACAGGGATACCAAGGTGCTGGAGGCTAGGAGAGTGCTGGCCTACAGCCAGGCTGGTATGAATATATAAAAAAAAAAGGTGTCTTGGAATTACTTAAATTTTTGTGTTTACTGAGATATGGTAGTGACTTTTTAACACTGTATTTATGAGATATTAAAAAACACATTATTCTTTCTAGTCTACCGATGTCTGTCTGTCTAAAATCTGCATCATATCCAAGCTACTCATGTAGATTAAATTACCCATGTCCTCACAGATTTCACAGTTTGTGTTTTTTTTTCTGCATCAGGATACACAGTGGTATATGTGCATGTCACTATGCAGTCTAGTTGGCAGGCACTGGTAGAACAGCCTCCAATATTCATCATAACTATATGAAAAAGCAGCTGTTGTTAAAGGAACAAGATCAGCAGTTCAGTAGCAATAAAAGCAGCTTCCATCTTCTTTCACTATTTGTTACAGGAAAATATATCCTGAAAAATGTTAGTCAATAATATTGCAATCAGAACATCCTATCTGATTAGGTGCTGATTGAACTGAAGAGTCAATATAATATGACTGCTATATGGTAATGTTATTATAGTACAGTAAATGTAACTCATTGGCTTCCTGTAAGGTAGAAAAAACACCTGCAAAGTTTCAAAGGATTTCTAAGTAAAACTTTACTATCTCGAAATTCACTAATCAAAAGCTGGTGCATTTACTAAAAACCAGCTTTAAATTTTGTTTTTAAACCTTTATGTAACCAGGAAGTGAAACTCTTGATTTAAACACCCCCTTTCGCAAGAGTGTCCTGGGCAAGCACAGAAAACAGAGTTCCACTAAGAAGAGCCCTGTCGCAGTTTGAACCATGGACCCATGCTGTAAGGTAACACTGAGCCACTGTACTTGCATTACAGAAGTGCAACTATTTTCATATTGGATGGACATAAGTCAAATATGCCTTTTCCTGAGGTCTTGCACAACTATCTCCAGACCTCTGTTAGACCCCTTTTCCACCAATGCAGTGTTGGTACCAGTTCCCAATTTAGAACCAGTTCAACACATTTTCAGGTCCAAACTGTTGGGCCATAAATTTGAACCATTGAAGTCAGAGAATATGGAAGGGGCTACTAAAAAAAAGACATTTTCTTTCCACTGTGATTTTTACCCTACAAAAATTGTTCCAACTTCTACTACTCATATGACCTAACAGTCAAAATCTGTCCAAATGTGTCTATATCCAGTCCCAGTTTCAATCCATTTTCTATAATCTCCCACACTGTGACACATTCTGTAGCAAATTCTGGATGGAGTCAAACCTGTGGCTGCCGAAGGGTTTCTTAATGAATGGGTAGGGAACTACAGCAGCAAGCTTTCCCTCACCTTTCTGCAATAGAAACTGGGATTTCCAATCAGCATCTGATGGATGGATGTATTAAGATTTTTTTGAAAATGTGCCTATTCCATTTCAATTTTACTCAGGCCCTTAGAAAACATTTCTGAAATGCTCCCACTTGTCCTAATCCTTAATACTCCCACTTGTCTTAATCTTTCTTGTTCTTTAACATCTACCAGGTAATTTTGTCATGGTCCTCACAGCCTCTGTCTCCTTTTTTCTCCCTCTCTCTTCCTTTCCTCGCTTACTCTCTCTCTCTCAGGTGGGATGATGTCTGGAAACAGACACTCTTCTATGCTCTGCCTTACCTGTGGGTGGAGCTGCCCCAGTTTCTTTTCTTTCTTTCTTTTTTTTTTTTTTTGCTTTCTGAAGTTTTCTGACCCTCGTCTCTCATTTCTTCTAGTAGTTTTCCCTCCTTGGTTGGTGGCCTGAACCCTCTGGATTTCTGCAGTTGGTTGCAGTCAGAATCCTCCGTTCCCCAAACCAAGAGACTGGCACAAGTCACTTACCTGGAATTGCAAAAGCTGATTCACTCTGTAACCTGTCTGGACCTCTGTCAGCTCCTGCCAGTAGAAA
>VUQS01035562.1:26736-38381 GCA_015108495.1 Heterochromis multidens | reverse complement strand
GTTTTTTTTTTTTTTTCCGTCTTTTTTTTTTTTCTTTTTTTTTTTTTTTTTTTTTTTTTTTTTTTTTTTTTTTTTTTTTACAGATTGGTGAACCTCTGCCCATCTTTACTTCTGATTTTCTACCCAATCGTGTTACTGACCTGTTGCCAATTAACCTAGTTAGTTGTAAAAAGTTCCTCCACTTGTTTCTTTTTTTAGTACCAGTTACTTTTCCAGACTTTTGCTGCCCCCGTCCCAACTTTTTTGAGACGTGTTGCTGCCGTCAAATTCAAAATAAACTAATATTTTTCTTAAAATGGTACATTTTCACAGTTTAGACATTTGATATGTTTTCTATGTGCTATTGTGAAGAAATGTAGGTTCATGAGATTTGCAAATCATTGCATTCTGTTTCTATTTATATTTTACACAGTGTCACAACTTTTTTGGAACTGAGTTTGTAAATATTAATACACACACATACACACTGACACCACAATGAAGTGACAAAAAAGTCAAATTTCCACTTTAAATTTTATTTATTTATTTTTTCTTTAGTTAAACAGATATTGTGATGTATCTTAGGTTGTCTTTCAAAGTATCAGGTATCGCAGAATCTCTGTATTGCAATACTGTGGTATTTATGAATAACTAATTATTATTAATATTTTATTGGGAGTTAACTGTGATCCCCACCCCAATATTCATACTGCAGCTGGTAAAACAGGCTGACAGGTAGCTACAGTACAAGTCTTTATGCTCTTTTTATTTGGGTTTGATCAATACTGTACCTGCAGGCTGCTACATGTGGCTGACTGTGAACATTTTACTGCCAATATTCCACCCAGACATCAGATTTACTTTTATCATGATGCAAATAATTCCTAATCAGCTTTTACCCCCTCAGCTGACACTAAATTTTCCACACTGAGCTGTTGGCGCTGTGTCTTCTCCATTGGCGTTCTGTATATTGCAGGGTGCAACACCACCGCAGAGGCTACCGCACCTGTACCATATGCTAGGTTGCTACTATCCACCTACTCTAATTTTATCACATATTCAAGAAGCTGAGACAGAGGAAAGCAGTATGTTACAGCAGTTGATATAAAAACCTTAGCCATTTCATATATCATATCATATCATATCATATCATATCAAGTGTAACATGTTACTCACTTGATAAAGATACTGAGGTTAAAATTTGGTAAGTAACCTTATCAATGGCCACCTCTGCCAGAAAGAGAGTTTTCTATAAGCATAATGTAGAAGCATTGTAAATGGGAGTTTAGCAAGAGTACTGATTCACTCATCCAACCCAAATGCAATCACTCTCTGTGTCAAATATTGCTCCAACCACACAACTTCAGATTAGAGAATCACTATTTAGAAGGAGTTTAGCACCTTGATGCTCCCTGAAAGTACGTAAGTGACAAAATATTCTGCAAGACAAATAATTAAATGAGTGGAAAAATATGGCACAGTCTGTGTTTTAAGGACTGTGTGTAGATGAGGTTATATTGTAGAAGAATCTTTTTTAAACTGACTGACCTGAGCAGCCTTTGAAACATCCACAGATCCATAAAGACACTGTCAACATAGTGGCCACTACGGGGACTCAGCTATTTTTGAAAGAGGGGAGTTTAAATGGGTCATTTAATGGAACTAAACTTGGTGAACTTTTTAAGAAACTCATAGAGGCCTCATTATTTGAATTGGCATCAGCCCAGTAAGATATCAGAGCCATATTACCTGCAGTGGCTCATTAGAACCTCTCAGTTCACTCAGACATAGACAGACCATTGTTTTAAGCAGCACTGCCCTGCATGTCTAGGTTGTCTGTGATTGACTAATGAGTGCACAATCAAATTCAGGAGATGCAAAGGGTAGAGAGAGTTCAAACTTTAACTGAGTTTCTGCAACTCTGCATCTTTCTGCTACTTCTTTCCTCAACTAAAAAAACTACTGAGTAGCAAATAATATTTTTTGACAGAAACAGCTTACACTTGACAGTGAATTGAAATGACTCACAGTTAAAATCCCCCTAAAATATTAGCACATGGAGTTACCTTGGTTTCTCTCTCATCTTTCTGTCTCTGTCAGTGATTCATCTTTTTCAAGTTAGTGAAAATTTCCCTGTTGGTTTCCACCCAGTTACAACAGACAACCGTGGCTAAATCCCACCCACGTATTTTGCACTAAATTACCAGTAATCAATCTCTTATTAGTTATCACCTTATCCTGATACTCCGACTTTCATTTTCTCTTTGTCAGTCAGCACTAAAGTCTGATTGACAAACTTCAGAAGTGGACCCGAAAAAGTCGCTGCCCGCACACATTACTCACACATTAACTCTGCAGCTTGCAGTGCTGTGTGTTAGTGTGTAATAGGCGCTATTAATAAAGCCAAGCCATGCGTGACTCGACTTTCTCTCTGCAGCCTCCTCTCATGGTTGACTTCTTACCGGGGATTCAGTTGTGTGAGTTTGGATCAGTCTAATCACATTTGTTTAATTAAGCACAGCTAATAGACTCTCCAGGAGATAGGGTGTCTCACTGTGACGGCAACGCTGCTCTGAGATGCATGTCAAACACAGAGGCCTGGTAGTCGCTGTAGTTCCCCTAGCGCTGTGCTGGTTGACATGCCCGACATCCAGCCATGTTTGCAGACCTGACACACGCAAGCTACAGGTTATAAATGCTGGCTGAATGGATGCCAGAGGAATGTTTAACTTTGCTTTGCAGCAGTTAGCATGTTGGTACCTTTGTAACAACATGCATGCTCTTTTCTCCTCATGCTATGACAGAAAATTAGAGTGTATGAGGGGGATATCATCTTAAATAATGTGTTATATTAATATATATAAATACATGGCTGATTTTTTGCAACATATTGACAGTTTAATGGACCCTTTACAAGAAGTTCTTAACACCTGCTGTATCTTTGTTCCCTTGACAGAGACAATATAGTCATTTTATATTTTCAGGCTGCATTAAAAGCACCTTGTTTAAAACTGAATTCACATGAAAGGCATGATGTCAGCTGCACACAAGCGCTAACAAATCATTGGTGGGAAGCAGTTCTCAGAGCACCAATACTACGTTGCAGAAATACTCCATTAAAAGTTGAAAAAAGTTCATTTATCAGCTAATTTTACTTTTACATTGTTTTCTGTATCTATGAACACACACATAATAATTTGAATGATTAATACTTACACTGTCAGGTGAAATATATGACATTGATAACTTTGTGTTCTGTTATTGTGTGGAAGTTAATTAGTTAAGTGTCACTTGTTTAAACATTGCACATTTGCAGACCAAGCACACCCCTCCACGGTAATGGCACTCCTCAAGGGCATTAGCCTCCCTCAGTGGGACA
Organism: Heterochromis multidens; assembly: GCA_015108495.1. Taxonomy (NCBI): domain Eukaryota; kingdom Metazoa; phylum Chordata; class Actinopteri; order Cichliformes; family Cichlidae; genus Heterochromis; species Heterochromis multidens. The sequence continues at coordinate 35,023 of VUQS01035562.1, read as the reverse complement.
ATGTGCCTCATCACAGTGCAAAAACTGCTCATAAAATCCAATCTGATCAACATCTGCAGCTCCACCCCACATCCCACAGGACCCAAAGGATCTGATGTTCTGGTGCCAAACAGTACAGGGCACCCCGGAGGTCCTGTGTTCAGACCCCAGAGAGTGGTACACAATATTAGGCAGGTGGGTTTAATGCGGATTAAATGTTGTGTCTTTTTTAAACAGTTAGTTTATTCCACTGGTTTCCAGCCTAGTTAAAGACTCTAATCCCTGATTATTTTTTTTAAGCTGTTGAACAATTCAAAGAGTATAAAAGTGAAACCATGTGAGACGTTTAGAGCAGAAATGCCTCTGATAGAGCTACCAACAACCAAATGCCATCCAAAATATGACAAGCAGCTACAACTGCATGCTAATTTCATATGCCCACTGTCACCAACCAAGAGCCATTCTTTAACATTGTGTTGGATTTTTATAAATAGAAGTCTTTTAATTTCAGACTCTTCTGAACAGAGTTTTCCTCCCAACAAGAAGGGCAACAAAGTGTTTTGAAACAATGTTGCTTGCACTGAAGTCACAAAGCCCTCTAGCAATTGCAGTAATTTTGACAGGAAAAAGGAGGAAGTTAAAAGACACCGAGTGACAAAGGTAGCTTAGGAAGGAGTTTGGGATGGATGGATGGATGGACGGGCCCAATAAACATCAGATTCAGGAGACAGGAGTTTCCCACTAACAATAAATATAGGTTTCCCCGACATTAATCAAGTGGTAACACTATTTAGTTTTTCAACTTTAAGAAACTGATCAAGATTAGAAGTACAAGGACTATGGTTAAGAGAAACAAGAAATAAGTGACAAAGAAAAATCAATTAAAATGATATTTTCAGACTGCTTTTGACAACTACTAAAGTCATAACTGATACCTATAATCCAAACTACCTCATATTCTCACACCTCCTTTCAGGGGATCAACATACACATTTGTGATATAAATTTAAAACATGGCACAAAATTTTGTGCTCAAGCAAGCTTAAAAATCCTCTTTATGATCCCATCTGATCATAGGATTAGTTTGAGGTCAAGAGGTGAACATCTAGAAACAATCAGGGTTTGAGATTGCTGGTTTCATGATGTTCTCATTAACAGGATGCTAAAGGAAAAGAAATCCCACTGTGCCCCTCACTGCATGACTGACACAAGATCTTGATGTATTACACAAAAAAAACACATTGGTATACCTGAAGAAAATTTCTCATCACAGAGTCCTCTAACATCTGGGCAGCTGCCACCCATGTTCAACTGATGCTCTCCACATGCAGTAATGTACTAAGTGACATTAAGCTGCCACATCTGACGGGAGAGTTCACACCAGAAAGTAATTACTCTTCTGGGCTGTTTTCTTTCGCCCAGCTGACTGACATCCCATTAACAGCTGTAGGCGTGTGCGCTTTGGAGGTGCCGCTGTGGGTCAGCTTTTGTTGTTCTGATTGGTTCTCATCTCCACTGTCCTCCTTGGCAGGACGCAAATGAGGATTAATAGTGTTTCATTTGAGAGGTGAGCTTGTGAAGTATACTCCTGTTTCAAAATTTGAAGAGATGCTGTAAAGAAAAGCGAGGAGAAATCCACACATTTATTTCCATTTCTGCTGAGGAGATCGGAGGAGGAGAAAACGTGGGAAGCCAGTTCTTACCCTGGATGAAGCCAGTAGACAAGTCATAGTCTTGACAGGAATCCTTGTTAATCTTTAAAAGGTGAAAGATTATAAAAGATCTATTGAGGAAAGTTGCAAGGGCTAACCACAAAACCAGAGCTTAAAAAAGAAAAACACACACACAAAGTGGTTGAGCATTCCTGATTTAGACGAGACGTCTGTCTTATAGCTCTTGGGCATCTTTCTGAGACAAATTACTTTGAGTAGTCAATAGCCTGTAATTAAAATATACCCACTTGATGGAGACGCAACAGTGTCTCTCTATTTAGTTATGGGTTGGAAAGATTAATTCTGGGGTGTATAACCCTTGTAATTTTGCAAGTGCTGTTTATTGTTTTCAGAGAAAAAAAAATCAGTGCAGACGATTGAAATGTCTCAGCTCAAGGTCTACTTTGATTTGCTTACACTTCACACACATTTGGTCCTCTCTTTGTGCTTTATATGTGCCCTTCTTATGCTTCAGCGACATAGATGCACATTAACAATTTGCATTAATGTTTTGGAACGCTTCCACAGCTCTCACACGTCGCTGCTGCACTAATGTTCTTTGTGTTTGAATCCAAAGGTCAGGGTTTGCCGTTTTTAACTCAGAAATATTGGCACAAGCTGCTAGATGCCAGCCTATTAAACCCAAAGTATAAAAAAAAGTCTTATAAAGAGGGGCCATCATTAGCTGCCCTCCTCTCCTCTTACTCTACCCTGTTTAACATGAAACTCACTGGTCCCCCTTGTGGTTAAAGTAACAACTGCAGCACATGTGGGCTCAGGGAGGCAGCAACATGAATTGTTGAATAAAGCAGAGGCTGCATTGAAATCACCAGCTGTTGTCCGTAATGATGAAAACATCCCCAACTTAGCATGAATTTATAATTATGCAAAAAAGCAAATTTGAATCTCTTTACTGGAACTTTTCAATTCCCATTCAATCTCCCGGGAGAGAGCTGTTGTGAATCATAGGCAGAGATTGTGTGTGCTTGTGAGAGAGTGTGTGATTTTTTTTTCTTCCAGTTTTTTTTTTAAATGCAGATCTCAGATACTTCATAATGAAACTTTTGTGGAGTCCCAAAACCACAACAAATGAACTTTTCTGAGAAGTATTTTCATATATGAGCTTACAATAAGGGCTCCAGTCCTTTATGTTCACTGATAAATATGCTCACTGTAGACAAGTAGAGAAACTTTAAGAATTTTTTTAAGACTAATGCTGTCTTCATCTCACCTTCTGTTGTCTTGTGTCAGGTTCTTTTAGCTCTTTTTTTCCTCACTAATTCTATTTTCAATGGGGTTTGTAAATTAAGTGTAAATGTAAATGGATCAGTGTGTTATTATGCTAAATCCAGCAAAAGAAACACGTTCATATTGTAAGTAAACAGCTGCATTACCTGTGGGCTCCTGCACACCTGCTAGTGCAGAGCAGTTAGCCTGTGCAGATGCAAACTGTCAATCATTTCACACACACATGCAGGCAAACAAACAAAGGCGTGCATGTGACAAATGTGTATAAATGTGCAAGGTGCAAAAAAGTTCAAACACATGACACAAATAAAAAAAAAAACAAAGTGCTTGCAAACCACAATCTGTGATGCACACACACACACTGTATAACACACTCACATTATAGTGTCATAGCCACATGATCAGCAGCAGTTCATGCACACACACATGATGGCCACAAATAAAGTCAAACATAATAAATTAATTATTGCATTAAACTGTTTCATCTTTTTTTCTGGTTTGAAAATATATTGTTGGGGACATTCAAGTACAACATGTAGAGGTATAAAAATGATTTCTTGCTCCCTCTTTTACTGAATGTAAAATGTTCTTCATTAGGACCATTAAATTTAATTTACCACACACTGAAACGTGAGATATTTCCTACCTAATTTCAGACTTTTGCAGGAAAAGCGACTTATATCTCTACATATTGTATTTTTTGCCGTAAATACAGCAATCAGTGGATGGAAATCAATTAAAATATCACAAATAGATTTAGACGCTGTCAGGGCGAAAATAAAAGCTTTTTTTCTCCTCTCCCTTATCTATCAGCATCCTCAGTGTCTCGGCTGATTCAGCTCCGGACTGTGTTCTTAAAAAAATGTCCAAGACAATAAATAAAATGAAAATATCGTCTCTCCATGCTGATTTTACAAATTTGTAGTCATTTAGTAGAATTTTCTTTTCGTTTTTTAAAAATAGGCCTGTATTGACTTCTTAAATGTGGAGGGTGGTGAATCTGTGTCTGCGTGATGGCCGGAGTTAAGTTGTAAGCGACAAAACAGCAACAGCTTGCGTTGATAAAATAAAAGTGAGTCTGATTCAGTAATGATGCATTAAAAATGTTCACTGCCGAATAGTCAGAATAATAATTATTTTCTACTAAAAGCCTTGTTTAAATTGGCGAAATTAATTGGAAAAATAGCTTTCGGCAAACACAGCAGAAGAACAGACTGCAGTATTAACACGCCTTTCAACAAGCATTGTTCAAACTTAATTATTCTTGAAAACTTTTTTTTTTTCTTCTTGCCTATATTTTGGCGGCTTTCAGACAAATCAACCCATCTGCTTTAATAAACAGCTCTTTATGTCGATAAGAGCATGTGATGTATACCAGACTGTACCGGGCTATACGGTTTCATATTCGGCTCAGGTGTGCGGGGAGGAAAGCTGGCAGGTTGCCCTCCGCTGTTAAAACAACAGGCTTTGACTCGCTTCGGAGCAAAACGCACGCCGCTGCGCGCAGTTTACTATTTACCAGACTTTTTTTTTCCTCCCTTCTTCTTCTTCTTGACATGCAAACATGTGGCGTGTAAATATGAAAATGAATGAGTGTGAGAGCTCTCCTGGCAGTGACTTCTCTCTCTCTCTCTCTCTCTCTCTTTCTCTCTCTCTCTCTCTCTGTCCCCGGAGAGCGGCGCGTCGTAGAGGAGCGGCTGTAAAAACCAAAGTGGGGCAATGAGACAAGCTGCGCCACAGCTGGCAAATCATCGATTTGAGCATCAGAAACGGGGAGGGGCGGTTCATTTACCTGCCACCCTCTCAAAGCAGCCCTCCTCACATGCCGCTACTCTACTCTCCTCTTCTTCACCCCCGCTGCCCGCAGCGCACGGTTGCTCGCGTTTCTGCGCTCCATCAGCCGTGTGCGCTCCCCAACTTCACTCCAACCTCCGCCAGTGCGGTTTCTACTTGACGACCCCCTCCACCTCCTCATCCGTAGGACTTTTGACTTTTTTTTAAGCAGTTCTTCCTCCCACATAGCAGTTGCCTATTTTTGGATCTCTCGCCGTGGAGCAGTGACAAGAGATTGTTCAACTTTTGATGGAAAACAAGAGGTCGGGCGACTGCTGACTTTAAAGGTACGGTCCCTTAATCTAAACTGTTTATTCTCAGTGATCGCTTTCTACTGTCATTCTGTCACATCCCTCTTTATTAGAGCATCTGCACGGTTTTGAAATCACATTTTTATTGCGTGTCTCATAAAAAAAATAAGGTGCGTCTCCTTGGAATTCGAAGGATGAGATACTCTAAATGAATTAAAAGCAATTTGCAGACCTTTATCTTCCAAATCACTTAAAACCCACAGACCAAAAGTGGCTGCAGGAATTAAATATTTCAGAAGGATTTAAAAAATAATAATAAAATACAGATTATGCATGATAATGTCGAATCTAAATGCACGCATTCAGAACTTTCTGCCATCTAATTTTAAACGGGCCCGTGTCATTTCTGCACAAATAAGCAAAGCACTCGTGATATTCGCGGGGTTAAGTACACCCATCTCCTCTAATTCATTTAACAACTTATTCAGCGCGCAGAAGAGGAGGAGAAGAAGTGAGGCAGCCATCGCTATTGCTGCTCCTGACCTAATGATTTTAGAGAAAGTTGCTTAGTTTTCTTTTAAGTTATGAATCTTATAGAAAATAATAGGTGTTCTAGATTTTAAACCAGGCTTTTCTTTCTCACTTATAATGAAGTGTGTGTTATCAAACAGCTGACACGTCTATTAGAAATGAATCTACCGCAGCCCAACTGCCCATCTACTTTTACTACTTTTTATTAGGCCATTAGAGCCACTTCATTTATTCCCTCCATATACTTACTATTTAATTACGTGTCAACTTGCTTCAACATTTTTATTGCTGTGACATGAAACATTTTGTGTAACTCTTAAAAAACACACTGACTGAGGCCAACAAGGTATAAAAAAGGTGTGAGAAACTCAGAAGGAAACAAACATTAAATGAATTTATTGCTTTCTTTCTGCTTGACTTGGCGTGAGGCAGAAGGATGTGATGACAGAGTTGATGTAGTAATGCTGTTTTGGTCTGCCTTATGGCTTTTGTCACAGTGCTGATAAAGTAATTTCAGGTACAACCAGACCTGAGTGTGTGTGTGTGTGTGTGTGTGTGTGTGTGTGTGTGTTTGATAAAGAGATAGAGAATAGGGAGCAGTTATGAGAAGATGTATTAGCGTGTGTGTGGGCACTGATGTTCTGTGGTTTACAGGTCTTTAAAGGTTTCACTCTCTGTCTGTTCCTTTTGAAAAATAGCTGACATTTCACACAGCAGCAAGGCCAGTGGCTTTCACTCAGATATTCAAGATTATTTATATATAGATATCAGCATAAATACACACACGCATGAGAGACTAGAGTTAGCATTGTAGGCACAACTTGATGTGCTATAGAGGTTTGATAATTTGTGAAAATTATTATTTTTTAAAATCTGGTGAAGTTTTTGCATTTCAGAAACTTGATTTGGTAGTTATCTTAAAAATAATAATTACCTCTCTGTGTCACCAGTTGTTTACCATGTTGCTGCTGTAGTCAGGTCGTGTGCTTTGCTCACGCATGTGCAAATTACAAGGTCAAGTGTGACACTTCTGCATAGGAAAAAGCAGGTTATGGCACAGCACCGGTGATTTTTCTCCCTTTTATCTTTGCAGATCTGTGGCAGTTCAAGGTGCTGTGGCTTATCTGGTCAGTGCCTTAGACAGCAATGACAGACAGCCTTTTTCCTGTCTCAGGCTGCCATGTGTCACTTCTTGTAAAAGTCCTCAGACAACCAGAAGAAAGCCTCAACGGCAGTTTGTGAGCGTTGAAGCAAAACTTCTCGGTATTACTCCTCGCCTTCATTACAACCACTCCTTATCAGTTTGTGGCTGTGAAAGTGGCACAAAAATGCTTGTGTACATACGATACCATGTCAATATGTTTGGCAAAATTTCTCCACTCATTCTAGTTTAGCAGGAATGATAAGAATCAGAGTGGGAAGATGCCAGCATTGCTTCATACTGCCAGGTCACATAGATCCAGCAGTAAAGCTTAAACATCTGTTACAGCTTATTAGTGCCTAATGAAATCCTTTGGATGTGTTCACAGTTCTCACAATAACCCTACCGTGATTTACAATAAACTCACGATCTGAGAAGACATTTAAATATGCTCACCTTTCTTCTTTTAAGTCACAGGTTTAACCTTGTTATACTCAGATTTTTCCCCTCAGAGCTTAGTTTTGTTTTCATTACAACTAATCGAAACTAGTGCACGCGGCATTTACTGTACTGTAGTAGTGTTGTAATAGCAGGAAATCAGCGTGTAGTGTGCATAAACAGTAAGGGTTCTCTTACTGTCTTTTACTTTTAAATCCCAGTGACACTTCTGCATCACACCTCTTTTAATTGTCACTTTCATCTCCTCAGGTTGAAGGGTTTCTTAGGACTGGAAGGATGACAAATTAAATCTTATCTCTCAGGTGGAGGCGGTATTAGTTAAGCATAAGTCAGCGTCTGCACGTTGGCGTGCCGTGCTCTCGCTCAATGTCAGGTTCACAGACTCTGAAAGGCAGGTTGTCAGAGGAGAGCGGGAGTAGAAAGTTTGTCCTGTGACCCCGAGAGAAACAATTAGTGTGCACATTGGAGAGCACAGGTTGTGATTTTTGTTGTTGTTCTTGCTGTGCAGTCTGCACTGAAATTATATTAGGAATGCTTCATCACTTTGCTTTAAAATTGAATTATGCTCTCAATCATCATTGCTTTCAGTAAAATAAAAAAAAATAAAAAAAAGTCCAGGGAAAGTATTTGTCCCTACACATAAAACAGACACTTGCATATGTCAGTATCAGCTTTGCTGTGTTAGCTGTGTGTTGTGGTTGTTCTTTGAATTCCTGCAGCAAAAGATGCTGTTTATTAAACCCCCCACCTCACTGCTGAGTATTTGCTGGGAGTTTAGAGCTGGGCTGTGCCTCACTTTGCTGAGACTGATATCTCAGGCTAAAACCATTAATCGTCTTTCTTTACCACCTCGATAATTATCGCTGTAGCAAAATAACAGCTCAGCAAACAGTGAAATTATACCTGTGGTAGGGAGCAGAGTAAATACCTGTTTAGCTGCCAGCAAATGTATTTATTAGACTGTCGCCAGTAAATAAGAGGCCTGTCTCGTTTTTTAATGTGTGGCTCTTTGGGGATTCCATCCCTCCACACTCCCCGCCATGCCTCCTCTGTATGAAATAGCTCTGTTATGATTGCTAATAGAGGAGAAAGATAACAATGATTCCCTCTTTTTTTTTTTTTTTTTTTGTGTG
>VUQS01035562.1:3839-17757 GCA_015108495.1 Heterochromis multidens | reverse complement strand
TTAACTCAACTTGTCCTCTCTTAAGTCCCCCCTTTAGCAGGGGCGTTTCCAGGATTTTTGTAAATGGGGTGGCCCAGAACAAAGCAAGGGGGGTCAATATTTGATCAGAAATAAATTCAGTGTAGAAAATTACTGGGTTAGATTTTCAGATGGTATTACATGAACTGTGACTTGTTTTGTATTAAGTAACTGTTTTACAAAGTGGCTGGACTCTTAAAAGTCTACTAGTACAAAAACTTTAGCATACAAAAATACTTTAAGTACCTACAGTAAAAGTATGCATGATACATAACCATGTACACCGTGTTATAGCATTATATTAATTGATTGTTCATTAATGTATATATCACTTTATTTTGCATCTGGAGACTATTTTAATAATTAATTTTTACTTTCTATATTGTTGGATAGCTTTATTTATAATAATAGTGTATTTTATTAGTAGATTTTTTTATTTTTAAATCTGCAAAATAATAAGTAACTAAAGCTTCAAAGATATCCTAAAATAAAATGCGAGTACATTAAAACTGTACTGAGTAAATGGACTTAGTTACATTCCACAACTGGCCCTATCCATATTTCATCCAGTGTTGTTGGGCATTGTGAGATTAAAAATACTCTGGTCCAGTGGTAATGGGGTGGGAGTGGGGGCTGTTACATTTCAGTGGGAGCTTCTGCCACCCCATACCCCCCTGCTCTGGAGACACCTCTGCCCTTCAGGGGTGACATGCCCATTTGAACTATTGCTCTGGTTTTTGTGTTTTAAGGTCATATAAAAATCCTGACCTGGATCCGGACTGTATCCGGGTCTGGATTCCTTTGGCTACCCCTCTGTGGGGAATTAGTTGCCTCATTGCATGTTATGAATGGGGGAGTTCATGATCTTTTGAGTGGGGGTGGGTGATTTTGCCCTTTTCACTCTTTGACAACAGCATTCCAGTTCATGTCCACCAGTACCCACTAACCTGCATGCATAATTACATTTCTATCGTGTCCTAATATTATTATTATTATTTATTTATTTTTTATTCTTATTATTGATCAGCTTGTGGAAGTTTGCCCCAGCACTTCAAATAATGTAGGAAGCTGTGTGTTTGTGTGTGTGCACACGCACCTGTGGGTAAAACAACAACCCTCCATCTTTCCTTTTTGTCTCTTCCTCCCTTTTCTTTCCCACTTTTGATGACTACCCACATGAGTCAGCTACTGCCTGTTTTGGAGTTTCCTCAAGGTGCTTTTTTCCCCCCACATCCTAAAGTTGTAAACTCATTGCTCGCCACGAGTGTTTCGCTGCACTTGCAGAATCTAAAAATAAAGTTCACACCTGTAAAGACATGTAACTGATTTTGTTTGTCTGTCACAACAAATTGACGGTGCGGCCTTTTGCCTCCTTTTTTTTTTCTCCAAGCTGCGTCATGAATGTGAAGCCACACAAAGTGACTCACAAACTGAATTACGTTAGTTTCCCCTTCTGTGCATGCTCCACAGCACAACCTTGTTCCTTGAACTGCACTGTATTTATTGAAGTGGAATCTCCCAGCAAATTAATGTATTTGCACTAAAACCGGGCTTGTTTGCCTCCTCTCATATGGGAATTTCTAGCAGGACACCCATACATAATACATGCGTTAAAAAATGGGAACATTACAGCAGCAAGAAGACATCACTGTGGCCCGAGTCATCATAACCGAGGCGAATTGACAGTTACTGCCGTAATGGGTCTGTTCTCAGAGGTCTCAATTACTTAAAGCACTTTTTTTGCTCTATAAAAATGTCCCTTCACATCTTCACATGTCAGTGATATCAACACAAAAGATTTCGTGTTCATTGCTCCCTTCGTATCACATTGCAGCTCTTCATTCTCCTGCTTCTTTTATGCCACACACATATCTCCGCTGGCAGCTGATTATATGCTGTTTCTGCCTCCCCCAGGTGATAGTGAGCAGAGGTGCTGAGAATGATGGACCATCTCGGCGAGACGTGTTTGGGCAAGGAGAACTCAGAGCTGGTCAACAGCATGGCAGAGGCTAAGGCCCCGCCGGCCAAGCTGCCCCGGCTGGAGCAGAACGGCAGCCCCCTGGGCCGGGCCAGGCTGGGCAGCACCGGGGCCAAACTCGGAGGGGTCCCATACAAACCCACCAGTCACCTGCTGAAGACCTGCCATAAGAAAGGTAAGAAAGACAGAAACTAGTGAAATGATTGGTTTATTAAAAACTTTAATGGATCAAAACAAAGTTATTGCGAATAATGGTAAACATTTGTAGTTTCTAGCATCTCAGATTGGTTGGTTTATTTTTGTTTTTTGCAGTGTTTATTGGAAAAAATAATCAATTTGAAGACTTCCCTCTGGGTTCTGGAAAACTGTGTGATGCTCAGTGGGTTAATCACAAAGGTGATTGACAGAAAATAATTAACAAATCAAATGTTCCAGTGCATATCTCCAATATGTGCTTCTAAAATATAAACATTTTCTGCTTTTCTTTGTTTTATGTGACAGAAAACAGAATATTTTAGGGCTTTAAAGTGTTAGTGGGACAAACAAGTGATTATTTTACAGATAAAATGATTAAAAATCTTCATTTCTTCCAGCCCTTATTTTCAGACATCTTATATATTTATCATACTTAACAAGATAATCAATAAAAGTATTAACAGTTAGTTGCAGTCCTAGCCTGTATCAACCGCATGCGATACAAATGTAGTGTACTCAGTTCTGTGTGTATTTGTAATGAGTACGAGGAAATATAAGCAATGTAGAAAGAGGAAAGTAATTTAAATGCAGTTTAAATAGGCCCCCTCCCACACACACACACACACACAGCACCTTCCACCCACCACCACCCCTGCATGCTCTCCAAAACTCTTAAACCTTTTTACAATGCTTCTTTAGTCATCTCAGCACGCGCACACACACACACACACACACACACACACACACACACTGCACACGCTCCCACTTATTTGCCCAGACAATAGCTAATAGAAGAGCACTGTGAGAATTATTCCTGTGCTGTGCTGCATAGCGCTGTGTCACTGCTCCTCTCTCCAACTCCAGCCCTCCTGCTCTGACATTTGTTTATTAAGGGAAAGTTTCAGTCCTTTAAGAGCCATTGCTGTTTAAAGGGACCCTTTACTTTGAGATTATGACATAGCTTTTTAATATAACCAGTGTCATCTTGTGAAAAACATGCCAGGCAAAGCCATCCAATATGTGAACCTTTATTTTATGATTATGTTTCTTTATTTTTTGGGAGTTTGGAAATGAGTTTGAAAACCTGCAGGTTTGGAGTTGTAATAGCACTTGGCTGCTAGGGCTCAAATGTTTTGTTTGTTTGGCTGGTTTGATTTTCTTTGGCCGAGAGGGACACAGGAACTCTTGGAATGTAGCTGTGCGAGTGTCCTCGGATGGGCCATTTCTCTTATTCGCTGCTTTTTATCTACATGTTGCATGCCAGCTGAGAGAGCCTAATTTCTCACCTTCATCATCTCTGCTTCTCTTGGCCTCCTACAACATTTGCTCCTCCAAGCATCCTCTTTGCCCTCCCCTCCTCTTCCTTTCCCTCTCATCATTTTTATTTTTTTTTTTTAGTAAAGGGTGAAGCAGCTGAGGGAGGTGGCTGGTCCGCCACGGAGGCTTCGTAGAGGGCCCACAGTGGGCATTGTGTCCGAGCCTGAAACAATATTTACCGCAGCCCTCTCTGGGCTCCCTGGAAACAAAGCCAGTATTGATCCCCCAAATGAACCTACACAGCAGTCTTTATTGTTAGATCTTTATCTATTAAAATCAGGGGAGGAGAAAAGCAGCTCTTTCAGCACATTCTTTTGCATCTGTTGGCTTATTGATTGTTTTGCCAGAGCTGTGTGCTTCTGGAATGCTTGGGATTGGAAAATATGGGAATGTAAATCATTTTTATCTGCATTGACAGTGTATGTAAAGGAATGTATCCAGGTGGCAGCAGGTAGAGCAGAGACCTACTGAGAAAGTGTGGAAACAGGGCATCATTTACAGTACAAAGCACAGTAAGCAATAGATTACCTCCAATCAGTACTCTGACATAATTTAGAGTTTTTGTTTTTATTCAGACTAAAACTTCAAAAGGCCAAGCTGCCCCTGTGCCCTCAAAGTCTAAATTTCACGGCTGTTATTTTAGCCAAAATGGCATATTGGGTGATATTTGCACAGTTGGTCCCTTGAACATTTGACAGTCTTTGGACAAGGATTGCTCATTCCACCTAAAAGCAGACCCACTGTTGACACAGACTCGTAAACCTCAGGGCGCAGAGGTGGCTCGGGATTTGAAGCGCTGCATCATGGGAAGATGATTTTGGGTTGGCAGGCAGTGGGAAAAAGGCTAATGTGATCCCAGCACCTTGACAGTGAATAAACAGTGTATTGTGCCAAAAAGAGAGACGAGTTGAAGGATTTTTTTTTTTTTTTTTTTGCTTTTCATGTTTGTTCACACCGAGCTTAAGGTTATCATTCTGTCTAATATACAGTATATTTTTGCTTGTCACAAGCAATACCAATCATTGCAGGCCATAGTGCAACACCTCTGCAATATTATGTCATCATGTTAAAGCTTTAGGCAACACGAAGGAATCCTACAACATTTAAAAATGAATCTTAAAATGGGAATATGGAGCAAAAACCATCAGGGGGGAGATGATGGAAAGAACAAGGAGGGCAATTTCTTAAAAGACGAAACAAATTCTGTCTCTAAAATTATGTACCCAAGTAATATTTGATCCCTCAAGCTGATGATAGAGTTTGGCAATGGGACAAAGAGGTGAAGGTTTAGAAGGAAATTGCCCTATAAAAGATGAAATATGCCTTTGTGGTCCAAACTTCTGTTCAGAGCTTACACCTGCAGCAGCAATCTGGATATTCACTTCTAATTCCTTGACAGTCAACTTCAGTGTAACTTAATCATCTGCACTAAATTTTAATCCCATTCCTCTGCAAACAGAGGACTGAAGGTCAGAGTTTGCATGTGAAGAAATGCGAACCCACTCAGTCTTGGCTTGTGTCTCCTTGTCTTCAGGCAACATGCTGCCTGTGTTCTGTGTGGTCGAGCACTATGAGAATCCCATGGATTTTGACAGCAAGGAGGAGCACGCTGAATTTGTCCTGGTGCGCAAGGACATGCTCTTCAACCAGCTCATCGAGATGGCCCTGCTGTCACTGGGCTACTCCCACAGCTCAGCAGCCCAGGCCAAAGGTAACCACACACTCTCATCATTGTCATTTCTTCTCTGATCTGACACTCTTCTTTTATGCTTAATAGCATCTTTTCTACAGCATTTTCTGACATGCTGGTACTTGTGCACTCACACTCTTCGTGCCTCACTCAAAACTACACACACACACACACACACACATACACTCTGTGACCATAATAGCCTACCGCCAGCAGATCTGAAGCCACAGTAACACAACCTGACACTGATCCCAGAAAGGAGATGCTCAAGTCTCCCAGGGGTCATACACTACACATTCCCACACAGATGTATGCTCTCACTCTCATAGAGGCTAGCTGTGCAGGTTTACCCACTAAAATGTTTACATGCGCATTCACTTGAGCCCTCATATTGTATATATTTATATACATATACCCTCGGTGACAGTGGGTGGGAGGGGCAGGTGGAGGAAAGGGGCTGCTAATTGCACTTGAGCACACGTAGGCTGAGTGCGGCTGTTTCAAGGTGCCTCGATGCATGCTCTTTTATTATAGCCTGTCCATCACACTGCACGTACATACTCATCCTAGGCCATCTTTCTCATAAGCAGTCTTCCTTCTCCCTTTATGCTGTGGGCTGCCACTGTTTTAAAAGCACTCTCAGGAAAAATTCCTGCGTGCTTGTTGCGATTTCAGTGAAAATTAAGAAAAATAAAGAGCGTTAATGCCATTTGAATGCTCTGGGGGTATCTACACATGGCTTCATTCCTACTTTGCATGTTTACGGCTTTAAAATAAACAGTGAAGCGAGCTTCGTGCTGATGTATTTGCTCATGTGTCCATTGTTTTGCTTTTGTTTCTAAATCTGTGATTTTTTTTTATGTGTGTGTACGTGTATTTTGCATCATCCAGGTATGATTCAGGTGGGGAAGTGGAACCCCGTCCCCCTGTCATACGTAACAGATGCACCTGACGCCACAGTGGCAGACATGCTGCAGGACGTCTACCACGTGGTCACACTTAAGATCCAGCTGCACAGGTAAGAAACAAATCCACAAGTTAGGGCACATGTATACTGGAATATGTACAATTGCACCAACCCAGAATGTGTGCACATGTTCATACATATTCTTACCTGAGTACTAACCACAAAACTGTTTGAAAAGAACACTTAATGCCAAAATCAAATTTGCATTTTTCCCTTTGTGATCTGTTGTGCTATTTATCCATCTAGATCATTTTGGTGTGGGTTTTCCAGTTTTGAAGATATATTGGCTGTAGAAATGTCTGCCTTCTCATCAGTATAATGGAACTAAATGACACATAGCTTGTGGTGCAAAACGTGCCAAGAGAATACATAATTTGAAAAACTCAGCAGCAGTATGTATTTCCATAACCATAACCTGGTTACTCAAAACAATCCACCAACCTTATTGTGAGTATTTCCATGTAGGAACTATTTTCTCTTTGCTGTCTCCAGCCGCCAAACAAAAGATGGGTGCAGCTAACAAACATTACAGTTCAGGCAAAGGAGACACCATCAGTGTTTATCACACTGTTTATTACACGTGCTAGTGGTGTTTTTGTCACTAGCATGAGCCTCTTGTGTCACTTATAAAAAGTAACACAATGGATGGCTGTAGTTAAGAGTTTTTTTTTTTTTTAATAACCAGGTCATGATTTCTGGAAAGAGACATGGCTGTTATTTGGTCAGTTTTTGAGTGCTTTTAGCACCATAACACGAGTCCTTCTAGAAGTAAGTCTGGCAACTTGGCAGTCATCCTTAAATACATGCAGGTACTTATTTGGGCAGTTATTTTGAAGCATGTATCTAAATAAGCTTTATTTTCAATGGCCACCAAGACATAAAAACTGCTTGTTTAGAATCATCAGTTAAATCTGACTTTAAAAAATAGGGGTTAAAAGATTTGCTGACTTTGCCCTAAAATAAGGTTTTAAAAAGCTTTTTAACCTTAAAAGTTCTACTTCTACCACCACCTTTGCTGTTATGGAATTCACCGATTCTACTGATTAGATTCAAGAGAAAGTAGACATCACTTCAGCTGACATCTCTAAAACTGGATGTTTCACACCAGAATCAACTAGATAGATAAATACCACAGCAGGCCAGATTAAAAATACATAAATTCGATTTTTGAATGAACTGTCCCTTTAATGTGTTCAGCGATAAAATTATACTTATTAACCTCTGCTTCTAGCACTAACACACATAGCATGTGTGGCCAGAGGCAGATGCCAGTTTGCATGTTTAATACTGAGAATAACCTTATTACTCAGACTGGCCGTTCCCAAGAAGTGGGAAAAACCCAGTCACAAAACTTCTCCACCCGGTGAAGAAACACTGATTAACTGATGGGAACACGGAGTCCACAGAATCCCTATATTGTTGCTAATGATTTAGCTTATCCATATGTGAGAAGTGATTCTCTGAAATTAACCATTAAGTTATTTTTAACTAACACGAATTTGACATTTTGTAATGGAAACATAAAATATGATAATAAAGTAACTGTTTTTAAACCAAGCTCTGCTTCAGCTCTTCTCATAAAAAAATGAATGTGGTCGGTGACTGCGTGGCTAAAAATGACTCACCTGAAATAGTTCCATAAATAAACCTGGCTGCACTGGATATTTTAAGCGAAATATATTTCTTTTGAATCTACATTGCGAATGATGAAGCAGACTAACAAGCTGAAACCTTCTTATACTGAATACTGCTAGCTTTCTCCTGTCGTCGCTCACCATATCGCTCACCAAATTATTCTCTGTAGGTGTGAGGCTTTGTCATATTTATACACACGGCAAGAGCATACAAGCATTTATAGACATGGACACAAACAGGCTCATATGCACTCGTGGACACAAAGACACACACTAACACACACACACAAACAGCCGACTGGCTCTGGTGTGGAGGCTTGTGCCAGCTGCACGCTAACCCAGTGTTCTGCAACCCTCTGGAGAGCTGTTGCTACTCTTTTTCTACCTCGCTCTGCCTCTTCCTTTTCTCTTCCCTCTCCTTCTGTTTCCCCCGCCACCAACACCATCACCACCCACCTCCACCAATGAAGCACTCACACACACACACACACGCGCTGACTGATGTGAACACGTCCACCAGCCAGACTACAGAAGGTTGTGTTTATTTCCGGCTTGCTAGCCCCTGAATGCATGGATAGCTGTCTTTCTCCACTGCCCCTCTCTCTGTCTGTCTCTCTCCCACTCTCCCTCCTCTTGTTCACTTCTGTCTCCCCAGAGGCTTTCTAGCTGCTGGAGCAGTTTAAGGTGTTCTGGAAAATCCATTGTTTGTGTGTTAGAGTGTGTATGTGTATGTTTTCTTACCAGCAGATGTGGTGTGCATCCCTTTTCTATTCCATTCTCCTGCTATCTCCTCGCTCGTAACATTTCCAACACACCGAATGACAGATTTATGGACAAGCACACACACAGTGTCTCATGCACTCTCATCCCTCTCTTATGTCTCAAGCCAGGTTTAACGAAAAGTAATTCAGTGGTAAGTGTAATGCGAAACACACATGAAGTCACTGGAGCCCAGTAGAGTTATTCTCTGCTCCCACCCACCATGTAAATATCTTTTACATTTTCAAAACCCAGAATTCAGTCAGCGTCTCTGCAGCTCATGATTCCAGCAGCAGCAAACAGCAAAGACAATCTGTTTGATACACAACTCCATTTTGATTATGTCGTATATCTGCAATTGTCAATATTGTTATTGGTTTGTATTTGTTTTTCCCGTTTTTCTCTACCCACCCTGCCAAACTCTTAAAGCCCCCCTCCCCGCCCAGACTGCTGCAGAAATCTCGCCAGTAACACCTTAAATTGTTTCGCCGAGCACAACAAGCCAGGAAGGTAGAAGTAACACGAAATAATAGTCGCCACATGCAGCTGATGTATAATTCATGCATCAATCCAGCAGATGTGTTGTATAAAGTAATTAACTAATCAGAACAATCAGGAGAGAGAGAAAAAGAGAGAGAGAGAGAGAGAATATGAAAGAGGGAGAGAGATTGAGGCAGGCAGATAGAGAGAGAGAGAGAGAGAGAGAGACAGAGCAATCTCCAGATGCATCTGCTTGATGCGCCAAATGAAATCTGTCTGTCTTGGAGGGGCGCTTGCAGCAGGAAAAACGAGCAGGGACCCATGTGCGTTCAGCTCGCTTTCTCTCTGGTTTCCTCTCTGTCTTTGCTGCTCTGCCTATCTGATGTGAGCCAGCCAAGTTATCCATATATACATTCCTCAACCAGGGTCAGACTAAATGCTGCAACTGTGTTTGACACCTTTGTTTTGGGGAAAGTGATTTGCTTCCAGAATTTTCAGCTCAACACTTGATTAGTGGAGAAATGATCAGTCGAGTGACTGACAGAAAATGAATCAGCAGTAATGATGATAATCAAAAAAGGTTCAAGCTTCTTGTGGCTGAGGATTTGGTGCTTTTCTCTTTTTTAAGGAAAAAAACAGTCAATTTTAACATGTGATTTTAGACATTTTTTAGTATTTTCTGACTTGTGTAGGCTAAATTGAATAGCAAAACAATTACTAAATTATACTACAATAAAATAGCCATTAGTTGCAGTTGATAATGTCCATAGGTGTTTTCAAATATTAGGTAGACTTCAGTTTACAATTTTTTCAGTTTTCAGTGCGTTTTAGGAGGAGACTTAGGCTAGGCTGAGTCAAACCATATATTTCAATTCTTATATTTCTATAGGTCTTTTACTTTTATGTAGTACACTCTGTATACTAGGCACTTACTTGTATAATGCTTCATTGTTTCAAATTGAACATTGTGAGTTGTATACATACTAGAAATGATATTTACACCATTTGACTAAGTTTTCTGCATTTTGTGAACTTTAACAACACATGAAACTAACTTCTTCTATAGTAACAATGAAAATTTAAAACAATAAACACAAAACAATGCCACAACACATCCAGTGTGTGGTTTTATTTCCAGTGTTTGAATAAAATCTTCTGCTCTTCGATAGCTAGCCAGTATTAGCATCATTACACCTGCTGACTGATGGAGCCTCTTTCTACTGGCTGAAAGTTGTGTGGTCTGGTGACCACTAGGAGTAAGAAGTAAACACTGCTTCACATTCAGCTTTTTGACCGTTATAGTTTATAGTATAGTTATGCACTCAAAATATCAAGTGTAAATATGAAAGTATGCGATTAAAGACACAGTGGGTTTTAAAAAAATCTATGATGTTGGATTGAAGGTGTTGCAGTTTGCAGTAAAAAGTTGCACAGAATACCCCTATAGCAGTTAGTCCCATGTGTAATAAGTTCTAGTTGCAAAATTGTGAATTTTAGCATTTCATTCAAGATCCCATCAAAGCTGCTGGTCTTTCTGTCTTAGTCTCTGTTCCATCTGAGTTTTTTCTCATACTCTACTATCTCCCCCCTTCTCCTTTCTATCCCTGTCTGCCCTTTCCTCACACTCCTCGCTTTCTCCTTCTCCCCATCTTTATCCTCCCTGTCACCCTCCATCCCAAATCCTTGTGCGTCTCCTCTCTCTCTTCACAGTTGTCCTAAGCTGGAGGACCTGCCGCCCGAGCAATGGAGCCACTCTACAGTAAGAAACGCCCTCAAGGAGTTACTCAAAGACATGAATCAGAGCTCTCTGGCTAAAGAATGTCCTTTATCACAGGTGCTGAAGACCAAACTGCTTATTCCAAAAAAAAAGAAAAAAAAAGACAAAAAGCCCAACCCTACACCCTTGCTACCATACTGCACAACTAAGCAAACACCACTGTCTCCATCACCTCTGTCTTTTATCTTTAACTTATCAAATGCCGTGAGTTTGATCACATGGGAAAGAGAATCAGCATAGAAAGTCCAAATCAATGGCTATTGTCATTTGTTTGCCTCTTGATTTTTTTTTGTTTCTTTTACCACCCACAACACACACACACACACACACGCACACACACACTCGTATGCACCGGCAGCCAAAAAGCAGAGGTGTTGTTGAACGTATGGTTATTGTGAGATAAACACTGGCCCAAACCCAGAACAATCTGGATGCTTTTTGTTCTTTTTCCCATTTGATTCATTCTCAACATTTCAGGCTGGAGGTATGTGCATGTTTAGGTTTTATATTCTGTTTCTTTCTCTTTTTCTTTTTTTTTTTCGTCGGCTGGGAGGTTGGATAGAAAGCACTAGCGCAGATATTGTATTAACAGGCGGTGTAGTCAGTATATCACAGAGGCAGCTCTGGAGTGAATGGAATGAAATGGCAGTATATCTCTCACAGGGGCCAATAATGTACGTGTGTGAGAGAGTTACAATGCAAGGAGATATGTGTGCACCTGTGTGTATTTGCTTGTATATCAATGTGCAGAACGCATATGTGAAACTGCTATTTGTGTTTTGCATGCGTGTGTGTATTCAGATCCGAGCATGTGCGTAGGTGCCTTCAGTATGAAGCCAGCTCTCCTCCTAGGCCACCGTATGGTCACCTGGAGACCCTCATTTGAGCTGTGTGCGTACATATGTGAGTGAGCTGCTGCTCTCAGTGTGTGTTTGTGTGTGTACGTGTGTGTGTGTGTGTGTGTGTGTGTTTAGCCGGGCATGAGCAGTGCGCTGATGATGTAAAGAGTCCCTGGGTGGCGTTCAGGCGGAGCCCAGCCCGGTCTGGTAATCACCCTGTTTACGGTCCATATGTGAAGACGGCTCAGAAGAGAGCACACGCTAGCTCAGAGGATTTACCACACAAGCACACACACACTCTTGCTCAGACACATTTTTGTTATATTGACATACACACCAGTCTCAAATTAAACTGAAGATTGTTTTTGGTTTGCAGAGAGGACGAGGTGCAGACCTGAAATTATCTGAACCTTCTTTTCTTTGTGTGTATCTTATGTATTTTAACAGCCAATCTGGATTTAAGTGCATTAACATTTAAATGGCAGAAACTGCAGCCATCCTTTGTAGATTTATGGCAGCTTCAGTCGAAACGTAAGGCAGCAAGCTTAAAAAGAATAATCCAGTTTTTAAGTTTTCATGTAACTTGGCAGCTTTGCCGTGTTGTTGCTTGATAATCTGATGATCTTCTTGCATGTATCTCTATCTGCCTCGCTGAAACATGGCTGCCACGATGGTGTTTGACATCTGTTACTCTGTGGGGTTGCATGTGGCCAGTTACACCCATGGAGCGGCAGTTTGCTCCGCCTAAACCCGATTGGTTTATGACTGTGGTTGTCCACACGTTGCTTCGATACATGGACTCCCTGCCTTGCGAGCAGTGATGTCATTGCCTGTGTGCAGTCCCATGAGAAGGTGAGAAGCCAGGAAGCATTTGGCCCACCCGCTGAGATTTCTGAGTTGACAAAAAAAGAGAGAAATGAGTGGGAGGGGAAAGGGGCGTTGCAAGAGAGAGCAGAAGATTGGCACCTTTTTAGGATTAGTGTTTCCTTGATATTCTGCTGCGTAATCCCACACCGAAAAGAGAGGTTAACAGATGAGAGAATCACAGCGAGCGAGTGAAAGAGAATTAGCCCACCTCTGAACAGGGCTCTGAAGAGAAGGGGGGTGGGGGGGTAGAGCAGCGAGATGAGGGCGGCGGGGCGTTATTTTGTGAAATGCTTCTTTTGTCCGGGGCCTTGTCAAACATTTAGTTTCATTCTTTTGTAGCGGGGAGTCATGCTTTGTGTGTTTGGCCTACAAATGGCATGAGGAAACTCAGAGAGAATGTAGTATTCACTAATGCCCATTGTCATTCCGCTAGAGGAACTGATTCTGACCTGTGCAAAATATGAAGCACGCTTAAGGATTCAGAGTTAATAGCTGGGAGAGGCATCTGCAAAATACAACTTCTCCCTCAATCAGGCTTATTTTGTTTTCTGAGGTTTCTACCAAGCTTAGCATCCCCCTTGCCCATATTCTCAGAAACTATGGCAACAAACGAGACCCCCACCACCACCACCTCACCCCACTCTTTCCCATTACCACCACTACCTCTTCTTGCCCACCCCCTGCTCACTCTCGCTGGGCGGCCCCTGATGCACCAGCTGCTGCGTTGTGTAGCAGCAAATAGTCATCAAAATGCCATCTTTTGCAGGCCTTCACCACCTTGGCTGCCACAGGCATAACCTGGTTGCCAGTGTTTGTGTGTGTGTGTGTGTTAGAATGAAGGAAGGGGAGGGGTCATCCCAGTTGAGGTGGATATGTGCCATAATTGAGCTCTGTTAGATGTTGGCGAGAGACGAGGCGCAGTGTTGCAAATGGGATGCGCTTTTTTCCCCAGCTGATTCAAGACATCAGGCTAAGTTGGAATGCGTGTTAGTGTTTAATTGTGTATGTGCTTGTGTGAGTTTGTGTAATGGCACCATGTGTGTTTGTCTGCGGGGGTTGTACTCTGTGTGTGTGTGTGTGTTTGCCAGTGTGTATATACCACACTCTTAACAGTGGCAGCTGGGTGCCTACAGTACCTGCCTGCTGCACTGCTATTCTCTTACACACACACACACAAATACACACACACTCTCTTTCCTCTCTCTTCCTGTCTCCCATGTTGGGGAGTGGAATAGATGTTGGGGACCGATAGTAGCCCAGTGCCACTTCCTGGTCTTGCTGATAAGCTCTCTGTGCTGCAGATGGCTATCACTTAAAGGGTCCACACACATGCTCATGCACACACACACAGCCACACACTCACACACACACACACACACACCCACACACACACACAC